>JBCEWC010010857.1:0-17255 GCA_038996855.1 Solanum aculeatissimum
AGATAATGAGACCATATTTTAATTCATCATATTGCACAGTGTGCAACTTGTTGGCAGGTATGCTCTTGTTTAACTATATGTTTTAAGATGTTGAAATAACTTTCTTGGGATACTCATTCATCCCCCTTTTTCCCAAAACCTGAAAGAAATATGATGTGGTAGATGCATCTTTTTTTTATTTTTTTACTGTGTATATTTTTGTATTTATATCTGTTCATTTATTTTTCTTTCTAATTAACTTAATGCAATATGATTTTGGATGGTTACCCTGTTTCAATTTTAATTTACAGGATCTATGAACTTTGCATGAGTGATGACACAATACCTTTCCTGGGGATTGAACAAATGCAGCAATTTCCACAGTTACAGAAATGGTTAGGCATTTCTGTTGGTGGAACTGTTGATCTTGGGCACATTGTGGAGTGCCCTGTCATCCATACTGCCACTTCCCTTGTTCCACTTGGATGGAGCGGTATTCCATGTGGGAAGAATACAGATCCTTTGAAAGTTGAGATATCTGGTTTTGGGTTACATCTGTGTACACTTGTCGAAGCTCGAGTAAATGGGCGCTGGTATGCCCTATATCCTGCTATAAATGCATGATTGTTGACATTTCTGTTAACTTTATTTTGACCATTCCGTTGTACTTTCCTTACATCTGTGAGCTTGTAAGACAACTTTTATTTTGTGAAGTGGCTGTTTACCTTTCAATGAATCTTGACACAACAGCAACTACAATATCATACCCAGTGAAATCCTACAAAGTGAGTTATAGGTAGGATATAGTGTAGGCAAACCTTACCACTACCTCGTGGAGGTTGTAGGCTGTTTCCGAAAGACCCTTAGCTCAAAGATCATGACACACTGAAGCTGAATCCTCAAAGAGAACAAGTCACTTAAATCATTGCAAACAACTATTCCCCTCCTGAGCCCAAATTTACCAGCACAGGGAAAGATCTCAATAGTACTAGGGCGGGAAGGGGGGGGGGGGGAGCTCCACTATAGGGCCGGTGCGTGGGGAGAAGTCTGCAACAAAATAAATTGAATAGACAGAGAAGTTCGGTAAGCCTATCGACTAGTTTAGGCAATATCATACCCAGTGAAATCCCACAAAGTGGGTTTTGAGGAGGGTAGAGTGTAGGCAAATCTTACCACTACCTCGTGGAGATAAGGAGACTGTTCCCAAAAGACCCGCGGCTCAAAGATCATGACACGCTTAAGCTGAATCCTCTAGGATAAACATATGTTTTTTTGTGTATGTATGTTAATTGGAGCTGTTTACAATGTTTTAAGTGACTTGTTTTCCTTGTATTTTGAATCAACCCTTATTTATCCATATTGAGCGTGTTATGCGTCTTCTATGGAAACACAACAACATACCCAGTGTAGTTTCACCAAGTGAGGTCTGGAGGGTAGAGTGCATGCATACCTTACCCTTACCTACCTCAGAGGTATAGAGAGATTGTTTCCGATAGACCCTCGACTCAAGAAAAAAGTACACATAGTACTAGAATTACAAAAATAACAGACTAACATTTTCAACTTAAAAAAGAAGAATTACAAAAATAACAGATAGTAACAAAACAATACTTCAATAAAATAATATGATAGTCACAGTATAAGAAACAAACAACAGAGCTACTATGACTACTAGGATGGACGAACAACAAGGCAATGCATTCTTACGTACTAATCTTCTACCCTTATTCGTGTCCTCCACAACCTCCTATCTAAGGCCATGTCCTCGATAAGCTGAAACTGCGTCATGTCCTGTCTAATCACTTCTTTCCAATTCTTCTTTGGTATACCTGAACCTTTGTTAAAACCATCTATAGCCAACCTCTCACATCTCTGCATTTGGCATCCGGGCATCTCCTCGTTATATGCTTGAACCATCTCAACCTTACTTCGCACATTTTTTCCTCTACCAAAGTCACTCCCACCTTATCTTGGATATCCTATTTCCAATTTTGTCTCTCTTAAGTATTCCTGCCCAACCATCACAACATTCTCATCTCCACCACTTTCATCTTCTATACGTGAGACGTCTTTTTTGGCCAATACTCTACCCCATTAGTTTGTCTAGTTACTTGACAAAACTTGTTTTTTAAGTTTTGATGGTATTATCTCATCACATAAGACTCCAGATGCAAGACTCCATTTCATCCATCCTGCACTAATACGGAGAGTGACATTCTGGTCAATCTCTCTATTTTCTTGGATGATAGACCCAAGATACTTGAAATACCTCTCTTTTGGATGACCAATGTACCAAACCTCGCTTCCACGTTGGCCTCATGTGTTACGTCACTGAGATTGCACTTCAAGTATTCTGTCTTGTTCTTGCACAATCTAAACCCTTTAGACTCTAAGGGTCTTTCTCCAAACCTCTATCTTAGAGTTAACTCCGCTACAAGTCTCATCAATCAAAACTATGAGGGCGTTTGGACTGATTTTTTAAAAGTAGCTTATAAGCTAAAAGCCATAAGTTGGGAATATCCAACTTTTGACCTTTAGCTTATTTTTATACTTTTGTGGCCTAAAAGTAAGTGCTTAAAGCACTTTTTATCTTTTCCAGACACCATGAAAAAACCAAAGAAGAGCTTAAAACCCAAAAATACTTGACATAAGCCACTTGGGGCGCATAGGCACTACCGACCACAAGTTTAATAGACATCATCCTATCATTAATCCTCCTGACCTCAACCACATACTCTCTACGGTCCTCATCTACTGGGATACCTACTCCATTTCTGTCCCTAGAGCCACCCGAGTCCATAATTTAAACCCGTCTGCATCTCAAGCTTTGGTACCTACCCATCTAGTCTCTTGAACACACACTATATTAATTTGTCTCCTCTTAAGACTCTTCACTAGCTCTACGGGCTTCCCGGTAAGAGATCTTATGTTCCACGTCCCGGCTCTTAACCTAAGTAAGCCCGTGCCCCTCTTACCACTATTATACCGACAACATGACCCTAATCCACCATCAGATCCCAACGCCACTAAATTACACTAAGAACTACTAATTCAACAAACTATAAAGGATAAAGAATAAACAATCTCACAAAACAACAACCCAACTATATAGAACAATAAAATCTAAACTATAATTTATAATAATCAACTAACCAATCCTAAAATCCTATAAAATACAAAAAAATCAAGACGAAAAACAATAATCCTATAAAATACTTGCAACAACCACAATATGTAACAAACCAGGAATATAACAAGAAATAAAATAAAATATATTCAAAAATATGTAACTAGCAAGAAGTATGTAACAAACAAGAAATATTGCAAGAAATATGTAATAGGAAAGAAATATTGCAAGAAAGAGAATTATTGCAAGATAGTATGTAACCAGCAAGAACTATTGCAAGAAATATGTAATAGACAAGAAATATGTAAAACTTGACAAGGAAACAAGAAACAAAAAATTGAACAAGAAGGAATCAAGAAATATATATAAACTGAGGAAAATGGAAGATATCACCTAAATAATGTTCGTATTGTGAAAGAATCTGACTGGAAACTGAAACTAGACGTTGTCGGTATCTTGATGCTGTCGGAATTCTTACTGAATCGCTTCAATTTGCCAACTCCAAATTATCACAATCCAAAAAAGCCCAGATGGATTTTCCCTAATTAACCAAGAATGTGAGAATGAATTGCGCCGAACGTCCTACGAATAACTGATTCCACTTCTGGTAGATGTGAGATCTCTTGATCGGAGCTCGGTGAAATGGATTCTCCGGTAATGATGGAGTTATGTAGGAATTAGAGAACGAAGTACCTTTGACAATTGTAAAAGAATAGAAAATAGACAAGAAAAGTTTCTTGGCAGAAACCCCAGAAATTAAAAATCAAAACTTTAGATTTGATTAACAAGAACACAAATCAAGATTGAATCTTTTTCCCTTTTCTTGCTCTTTGTGGAAACTTCTCAGCTAAAATAAATGAACCTTGAAAATCACATTAGACAAGACGTCAAGAGCAAATATTTTCTATTGTGTTTTTACGTTTAAGAGTAGTAATTAATAAAGGTAGAATTGGAAAAAAGTGATTAATTGTTTCTTGATTCTTTTCTTTAAGTAGAAAAAACAAACGCACTAAATGGATTGATGTCTGAATCATTTAGATTCAGACCTCCATTGAGGGCAAACAAATGAGGCTTCATATTTTGTTCAAGATCTAAATGACTAAGAGCCTGTTTGAATAGGCTTATTACTTTTGACTTGTGAGCCAAAAGCCATAAGTTAGGAGTTCTAGCTTTTGGCTTCGACTTATTTTTATCTTTTTGGCTTAAAAATAAGTGCTTATAAGCACCTTGTTAATTTACCCAAACACTCTAAAAGTGCTTAAAAGCTATTTTAGCTTAAAAGCACTTAAAATAAGCCAATCCAAGTAGGCTCTAAAACCTATTTTAACAAATTAAGTGCTTAAATCTTAGTGTAAACAAATGCACTTAATGGCCTAAGGCCTGAACCATTCAGATTCAGACCACCGGTGCAAACAAATGAAGCTTTAGAAGGGGGTGCAAAGTTTGCAAACTGAAGTCTAGTTGCATCATATAGTAGCAACTGAAGTGTAAAGGTGTCTAAAGGTCTAAGACGTTTACCACAGGAATCCTAGTGTGGAATGAGGAGATACGAGGAGTTATTCAAGCTCAAAGAGAGTATTAATAGGAAGTTGCCAAAAGTAAAAGACAGATAAGCCTTCAATATAAGAGTGCTGAGGGGTAAGCTACAAACATCATTAGTAAGGCGCGGGGGAGAAGATCTAGATGGCTTGTACCAAAAGTTTGGACACGAGCCGAACCATGTCCTTCATTGCTTCTTGAAAATGAAATGTAATGCTACACTTAGTGCATATGCTCTTTGTCGTTCCTGTCCCATACCGTTATTAAAATTTGTTCTCTGCGTTTGTACTTAATGCTGGAGTCTTTATGATGTTTCTTCTTCTTCAGGTTGGCAGACCACTGGCTCCTACCTGGTCAGTTAGGACTAGGCCAAAAAAGATGTAAAGCAAAGAAAGGATAGATTAGTGAAGTTCGTGAAAGTAGTTTACTTATATTTTTTTGAGTTCTCTGTTTGATCATGCTCCTGAATCGGTTCCTTCCGGCCTCTCCCCAACGATATATTTAGTGGATATTATAGGTTGTGGTTACAGAGAAGTATAGTAAGCTATGGTAACACTGAGAATTGCTTACCTGATGAATGTCTTAAAACACTCTGGAGATATGTTATATGTCTGTTCTGATTAGATTGTATTTATGTTAAAACATTAAATTTAGGTGTTCAACCTCCGTGGAGTCTTTTCCGTCACCCCCGATTCACTCACCAGATCATGGGGAACAATCAGAAGTTCAAAATATGCGAGTACTAGTTGGAGGCCCACTGAGACAACCCCCTAAGCACCATATGGTGGATGATATACCTATGTTCTCTTCAATTGATTCATCATATGTTGATACAAAATTGAAGCAAAATGTGTTCAAGGTAGAAGGGAGGAATCCCATACTCCCAGATGGTTTAGATGATTTTGCCATATACTGTACAACTGATTTTTCTACTGTCTGGAAAGAGGTTAATCTGAGAACCCGTAGGGTTAGGTTAATTGGCCATGAGGTATGATTGGTTTTAAATTAGATTTGAGGCATGATGAAGTTTTAGATATCTCTGTAATTGATACTTGTGAATTATGTAGGGCTCTGGTAAAACCTCTCTTTTAAAAGCAATTCTGGATCAAGGCAGAAGTGGCCGCACTGAGAGTATTGAAAATCTAAATGCAGATGATGATGTTCAAGAGGGAATTGCTGGTGGCTTGTGCTACTCTGATTCAGCTGGAGTTAATTTGCAGGTTCCTTTAACTTGTGTGCTTCATCTCTCTTCTTTGGGTGGTACTTCGAGTATGGAGGACTTAAATACCTTTGTAATAATGTATTGCTGTTTTTTAAAAAAAGAAAAGTAACATATATATATATATACACACACACATACATATATATATATACATACACACATACATACATATATATATATATACACACAGACATATATATATATCTACACACACACACACACTCTACTATACATATACATACATATATACACACACATATATATTATTAGAAGTGGTCAACCTTCAAAGTTGGATTATCATTTGCCCCTCCACTTAATTAAATATCTCTTTGGTTATATATTGAATAGTAATATTTAAATTATTTTTTGGATTGTGAATTATTTATTAGCAAGACAATCAAATGATCATTAATTAAATTATATAAGAATTAGCCAAAAAGTAGTAAACTAATGTGTATGTGCATTGTGCACTGTCATCTCCTTGACATGAAATTTACATGATTCAATTTCATAGCACTAATTGAGAATTAAGTGCTTTTAATGTACATATAACCTCCTTTGTAATGGTGAAGACGATAATAGGAAGAAAATAATGTCTTGCTCAAAATTAATTTAACTGCAATTGTTGATATTTAGTAGCAACTATGAGAAATATTGTAGAAGAATATTATTGAATTGTTGTCTCTACATTGTTACATTGAGATCCTATTTATAGATAGTATATTAGACTCCTTTTCCAACTAGGATACTATAATACAATTCTTTTTGTAGATTTTTAAACCAACCACAAGATTAGATGAGAAGCAATGAACCAAACACTTGATAAAAAATAATTCCTGCATTATTAATTCCTGCGTTACTAATCCTTACATTACTAATCCCTACATTATTCATTTTTGTACCAAACGACCCCTAAATGTTTTGGCATAACTTTTAAATTTTTTCAAGGAGAAACATTTCTCGGGTAATCTATCTTTATATGCTCATCACTCCTGTAATATGAGCTTCGATTTTGCATTTTTGTCCTCAATCTATTTATGCATGCTCTGTATTCCTGTCATATGAATTTTAATTTTGCCTTTTAATTTTGCAAGTTATATCCTGGGTGCCATTTTAGTGGGAACACATACCTAGTGAAACAAAACACATCATACATCCTCCAATATCCGAAGCAAGCATTTTATTGCAGCAAGGGTTTGGAGAGAGTGGGTAATCATGATGAGGAGTCGTCAAGGAGATATGAAAGGGGGAAGAGTTTTGGCCGAACTATCTTTCTTAGATATTTTGGCTAAGTTTCCTTGGAAACGTTCCTAAATAGGAAGTCTTTAAAAAATACAAAAGATTCTCACTTATCATTGTCTCTCTCCATGGATGGTCATGTATTCATTTGGTGGCTTTATTTGTCATTGCTTGAATTTATTTGATTTTATTTTTGTCAAGTGCTCAAAGTCTTGGCCTTACATTTTGTTTTGTAGAATATGAACATGGAAGCAACACATTTCAGGGATGAACTGTGGAAAGGAATTCGTGATCTTTGTAAGAAAACTGATTTGATTATACTTGTGCATAACCTATCTCATAGAATTCCTTGCTACAAAGATTCAAATGCCTCGCAACCACAACCTGCAATGTGCCTTCTCCTAAATGAGGCAAAATCTCTTGGAATACCTTGGATACTTGCCATTACAAACAAGTTTTCTGTCAGCGCACACCAGCAAAAGGCAGCTATTAATGCTGTTCTGAAGGCATACCAAGCATCTCCTAGCACAACTGAAGTTGTCAATTCATGTCCTTATGTTACACCCAGTGCTTCTAGTGCTCCTCAATCTTGGTATACAGAAGGGAAAGATCCAGAGGGGATGTCTGGTGTCCAAAAGCTAATTTTCGCTCCACTTGAGCTAGTCCGAAGGCCTTTCCAGAAGAAAGCAGCTGTTCTCCCCATTGATGGGGTCTCTGCTCTGTGTGAGCTTGTCCACCACGTACTTAGGAGCCATGAAGAAGCTGCTTTGCTGGTAAGGAGTTGAAATTGTACTTCTTAACCCCCCAACCCAACCCAGTTCATGACACGGATGTGTGGTTTTGTTGTCTCTTAGGAGTTTGCCAGAGATAGGCTTTTTGTGGAATTGGCTCGGGAGAGAGCAGTTGGAATGCAAGATTCTCAGGCAAAGGCCAATTCTCTGAATGCTGCGGCTGTTGGTGCATCACTTGGTGCTGGTTTGGGTCTTGTATTAGCTGTCGTCATGGGTGCAGCTTCTGCTTTGAGGAAGCCATAAAATCTTCTGTTGGGAGCCGTGGTATTGGCTATATGTAAGGCATATAGGAAGGATTAGTTGCCTTGATCTGTCGTGGATATGTAGCCATTCTTTTAATTTTATTTAGACAATATTTACCGATGGTAGGTTTTTCAGTAGATTCTTTGTTTGTATTTCTTGGCCTCTGTTGGAGCAGATCTAGTAGTATAGATGTGGGCTCATGTGAACCCATAAAACCATTAGCTGAGGCAGATATATCTATGTAAAACACACTGGAATTGCTGAAAATATTAAACTATGACAAGGTGATGGGTTCAATGGTTAGAACCCGAATCCAATAAATTAAAATCTTGAATCCGCATTTTTGTGATTCATTGCCAGCAGAGAATGAAGCTCCAAATTTGGATTGGCGGTTTTCTAAAATTGAGGATAGCCTGTATCAGTTCTGTACTTTTTGATTGTCCATCCTACGTACATAGATGCATTAGCCTCAATATCAAAATCTTAACTAGTAAATGTTACCAACGTTATTTGATTGTCCATCCAACGTACTCGGCCAGATGCATTAACTACAATATACAAATCTTCACTGGTAACTGTTACCACTAACCAATGTGTCGTTAGGGTTGGGTCAGTTCACAATTTTGACAGTAATTTGAATTTAAGTTTGGTGTTTTCCTAGAGGATATTCATTTAAATTTTAACCCTGTCAGTATATCTTCAGTAATTATAGACATTTGCCAGACTCCTCCTTTCTCCTTTTCGTGTTGTAGAAAATTGAGGTTTCTTGCTTGTTTGCTATTAAGTGGATATGTTCTGTTGAGCTTTTATTGTTTATTCTTAATGATATGGAAAATTCTCATTGCTTCAACGGATCGATACTAACCTACGCTTTTCTAATATATGGGTGTATTACTGGAAAAAAAAGAGGAAAAAGATACCTTATTAAGTAAGAACTGATCCATAGTCTTCTAGGTCAATAATTCAACATCCAAACAAATGCATCATTTAGCTTTTTTTTGTATGGGTGCCAACAATTATATTATATCAATTTTATAAATTATACATAAAATATCTAGTTTTATGGAGAGACCATCAATTCACATGTTCCATTTTTAACTTAAAGACTCGCCCCTAACTTACCTACTCCTGTTCCTACCGGGTCAAACTTGTTAAAAAATATAAAGTGAATCTATTGATTTTTGAAGGTTTATGTTTGAATCTAAGTATCTAACCATTGAAGATTGTTGGAATTAATACTAAAAGGTTGTATACCAAATTTGGAGTTGATCTGAATCAATTTTGAAGAAAAAATGTATGGGAGATTCTTTTACACAGTAAGTAACAACGACCCCTCAAAATTTTTGTAGCCAATTCTTGCCGTTTGTTGGGATTCATGATCATAACTCTGACATACCATCAAAATTTGTAGCCAAATTTCTGGATTTTACCAGAAATCCTACGATTATTGTGCCAAAACAAGTTTTACCCGTCAATTTGAAATCTTGGACACAAATCTATTCTTGCAAAACTTTTTTTAACATGATCAAGACTTAAAACCGGTGATATTATGTGCAAATATCTCCTGACAAGGTCATTGTCTCGATAAAGGATTAGAACTTGACGAATTATGTAAAACTCAATCCTTTCTCAAAAATATATATCCCGTAGACTTGAAAAGATACAATTATACCCTATTGACTGCTTCCCTTAGTTGCAAGACTGCAAGTAACACAACAATGAACTTAATGCAAACAAGACGCGCACCCCTAGAGCAACTGCCCCGCTTAAACTCAGGCTGGGGCAGAACAGAAAAGTAAAGAGAGAAAAGATCGACATAATGAGTTATGGAACAAAACTAGCTGGAACAGCACAATGTTTTTTGCTTTGACGTGTCAGTTCCATTGGCAAGGCTAACTCGATTCACAGATAATTCTGCCTTGTATGAATCAGAGTTGAGAACTTTTCTGCTCACATTTTTGTGTATCTCTCGGATTACGATTTCAAAGGCTGTTTTCACATTAGTAGAGTCCAGAGCAGATGTTTCAATAAAGAATAATCCTTCCTCTTCTGCAAGGTTTTTCCCTTCCTCTACACTCACATCTCTGATATTCTCCAGATCACACTTGTTCCCAACAAGCATTCTTGCAACCGTTGTATCACAGTGAGCTGCATTACCAACCATTCAAGATGTGTCAGATGAACACTATTGAATTTCCAAAAGGGTGCAAGGCAACAAAACAGATCCGGGCATTGAGGGGATAATACAAATTGTCTTCTGATGAGATGATACAATCAGTTAATGTTATTCTATATGAAGCCTGGGAACAATTGAAACAAAATAATATAGAACAAATATAGTCATGCTACTATGGGTGTGAACAATTGAAACAAAATAATACAGAACAAATATCGTCATCCTATATGGGTAATCTCAATATGCAATTCTTTTGAAAATTAGCTCATAATATGTTCGAGCTTCAGATTTTAGTCACTTCAAGAACAATTACAACACCTCCATTCAAACTAGACAGGTCAGTTGTATGAAAATCAGACAGGTCCAGGACTTCCAGCAGAATTTTCTTGGCAGCACAACATCAAGTGGAAGATGAGCTAGAAAAAGACGAAGTTTTAAAGCAATGCTCCTTAAAGTCTCAAAAATACCAAAATTCAAACTTATATTCCCCATTTCTTCTCTTGACACAAAAGCACAAACAATGCTATAATAGGACTCTTCTTTCACCCTAAATATTGATACAAGTACTAGTCTAAAAAATGTATATCTTATAGTTATTTTCAGATCCATCAAGCTACGTACACACAACACCTTACCAGTATATAAAATCTATATAGCTGTTCGTGTCTGGCCATTGTTTTCATTACATTATTGCAATCATGCCTACCAAATTTTTTTCTTGATATGATTAAGTCAAGAGTGTTTTACTACCACCAACCCAAAAAGCAGGTCCCTCCAAAACTGTAAACACATAAGATGAACAAAGGTCCTCAAACGTACAGCATGATGAGCTTCAAGAGGGTTGGGAAGTAATACATGCTCAGGAGTGAAATTGTCAGCTTA
Organism: Solanum aculeatissimum; assembly: GCA_038996855.1. NCBI lineage: Eukaryota > Viridiplantae > Streptophyta > Magnoliopsida > Solanales > Solanaceae > Solanum > Solanum aculeatissimum. The sequence continues at coordinate 11,199 of JBCEWC010010857.1, forward strand.
ATTGATACACTTTTTCCAATAATCTGTGGCACATTGCCAATTGATACGCTTATAACTAGCTTATTACACTTAAAACTTATGTAATAGTACACCAAACTGCTACTCCCCAGAATCAGACAACCCCCCTTTATACTGTCTAAACAATTGGTAATTCAGTTAATCAAGAATGCATACTTCCAGTGGAATTGCTGGACCTTTTTTTCTGGTAACAGCGAAATCCCTTGACCTGTTAATTCGGGAAAAATTGCAAGGCTATCTGAGTTTATAAATCAAACGAGCAGACAAACAATGAATTCAGATCAAGCCAAAAACATTCGCATATCCAAGTCCGATAATTTTAGATGTTTGAATCCGGCAAATCAAAATAGAAATACAAAGAAAGCAAAAGGGCTTACTGTTGAGTTCATCAAGCCATCGTTTGATATTCTCGAAAGTGGCGCTCCTACTGATGTCATAAACAATGAGAGCCCCAACAGCGCCTCTATAATAAGCAGAGGTGACAGCCCGAAAACGTTCTTGACCAGCAGTGTCCCAAACCTGGGCCTTGATTTCCTTACCATCAACTTCAACAACTTGTGTTTGAAACTCGACTCCAATGGTGGCTTTAGAATTATGGTCAAATTCATCACGGGCAAAACGGGAAAGCAAGTTGGATTTGCCAACGGCAGAGTCTCCAATCACCACAATCTTGAAAAGATACTCTTGTTCTTCCTCCATGTTTCTTCTCCTCTTTGTCGGTGGGAAGACTACTCTACTGTACTGGAATGTGAAATGTGAAAACGCTTCTGTGAATTGTGTAGACAGAGAGATGTCTTGTATGATAAATAAAAATGTTGGGCTTTGAAAAGCGTGGACTTGGGAAGATGGAGTGAAGTTAGCAGCGATCCACTGCGCAATTGACGACATTAACGGGAACCCGTATCTTTATCGATTTGAACCCGTTATTTATTAAATTTAAAATTAGTTTAATTTAATACTTTTGAAATTCTAACAATTAAATCAAATCAAGTATAGTATACATTTATGTATTGGTTGGTTGTTTGATATTTAGATCAATTTAGTATGATTGTTGGGCTATTGGTCATACATGAGAATAAATTTGAGAGATAAAATAGGACAATTAAAAAAACATACATGCTGGAATACTTTGTGTTCGGAATATATATGCTTGCAATATATTTTGTTTTGATTTTTTTTCATAAATAACTTATAAATAAATTTTGATGAAAACATATATAAGATATTTAAAATTATTCATAAAAGAAAATACATTATGTACATATTATCATACAAAAAAATGTATAAAATTTTTCAATTAGGTTATTTCTAGGAGTTTTGGGACAAATTTAAATACAAACTAATTATTATCATTTAAAAAAAATGTAAAATCAAACCAAACCCAAATAAAATTAGTATATTTATTTAGGTTGTCTATAGTATTTTGTCATGATTGTTTTCATTTCCATTATTTTTTTCTCTATACTACTTTGAACTTCTTTTTTTTTCATGAGTTGAGGGTCCTATTGGAAACCTTTCTATTTCTAAGGTAGTGATAAGGTTTGTGTCACTATCCGTTCCTACACCCTAGTCGTAACATGGTGCTCAGAATCCCAAAGGATCACAGGCTAACCACATGACATACATAAGCATACTGAAATAAAGAAATTCATAATGCAGAAATAGAACAATCATAGTTTGAACAAACGAATAACATAGAATAGGAAATAGGTCTGAAGCAACAACATAGACTCAATATCTAACACATATCTGAAAGCCTCTACCATAAAGGTGTAACTAGGACAGGCCCTAGCTCACAAGATAGTCTAAAATTAAAATGAAAGAAAAGTCTAAATAAAGTATAAAGAATGTCCTCGAATCATGTGAACTCACTAAGTCCGAATTTGAGTAAAGTTGCTACTAGCCATGTGCAGGATGAGAAGGAGCGTATGCTCTTTATTTTAAGACAATATAGGCAAAAGTATGTTGTCAGTATGTTGGAATATACCGAGTATGTAAGCAATGCAAAGCATGGAAGTCATGATGTGCAATTGATCAAGTTAGAAACACATGATAAGTAATTCATTAAAAGCATGATAATAAAACATGAACAAGGTCGATGCAATTTAAGAATCATAAGAAAAACTTTAAAGAAACATAAGTCATATGAAAATGTGCTTATTTGTGGAATATCAACCTTAACCGACAATATGACCATGCGAGCTACATATGAAATTCTGATGTTGCCCATACATTAAAGAAAGGGAAGACTACTTGTCAAGGTAGCCCCAATTCTGTAAATTGGTTATAACATATACTATATGTGGATCCACTAAGTAAATTAAGAAAATCTATAGTGGCACGTAGTTATAGGACTAGAAATTCTACTAGAGACTTGTTTATCAAGCCTCCATCTCATATCCCTGTCGGTGCTAAGTCAAATCACAACAGAATAAAAATCATAGATCATTAAGTCAATTCACGACAAAAGCAATAACTAATTATAAATCTGATTCATAAAGTCATATTCATAGAGTAGCTCATTTTATCATGATTCATATAATGTGAGAATTGTCCTTTTATTGTTACAATCCATAAACAGGGAAGAAAACCTTTTACCATCACTCATTCTTTCTTGAGAGATTTCATTAAATCATAATTCATCACAAAGCATGCATGAAATCCTTATCAATTCATGATCATAATTCATAATGAAAATTAGGGTAAATTGTATGGGTTCATGAGAAATTGTCACGATCCAATCTAGGCCTTAGGAGTGACATGACGATTAGGATTTCTGAAGAAAATCCAACTAGGCCTCTTAGAATATCAAGCATACATAAGGTAAGTAAAGAAACAAAAGGAGAAAGAAATCATTATAAAGTTCTAAAACTCTCAATGTAGGATAGAAGTAAATCGACGATAACATAGACTCCAAAGTCACACATCATCTAAACCATAGATGAGCTACTAGTATAGTCACTAGCTAACTCCATGTCTCAGCATAAAGTAGAAGTAAGAAGTAAGTCTAACAATGAACATTCACACACCCTCGAATCATGAGGACTCACCATCTCTGATCTCAGGTATAACAGCTAGCCACTTGGAGGATGGAAGAGCTTGTCTAGCCCTATAGTATGATATAATGTAGGCAAAGAAAGTATGTGTTATTACTTTGAATGTACTAAGTATGTAAACAATGCAATAAAATACATCATGGTATGCAATTGACTAATAAAGATAGCATAATAGAGAGTGAAGTTAAGACTTAAGTAAAACATGAGCACAACCAATAGATAATAAAATCATGGTAGAAATCATAAGAGGACATGAATCATAATAGTTAAAACATGAGTCATAAGAAAATATAATATATGTGGGATGCAACCATAATTGACAATAAGACCATGCGAGATATTACATGAAATTTTGATATTTCCCCATATAATGAAAAAAGAAAAATCTACTTGCCAAGGTAGACTCTACCCCGCTAAACAGGTGTCATAAACATGTGCTATGTGTGGATCCACTAGATAGGCTATATTGACAATAATCCTACAGTGACAACGTAGTTATGAGACTAGAGATTGCTATTAAGGACCCTTTAGGTCGAGTCTCCACCTTAAAGTTCACTCAGTGCTAAGTCAAAATCTCATAGAATATTTGTAATGAATCATACTTGTCGTAATCATGAGTCATTCTTGTGAATAAATCATAAAGCTTATCATGTAGGAAGATAATCAATAAGTACTAATCCAATTCATAAAAACTTAATCATAGAATAATTCATTTTTCATATGATTCATGTAATGTGGGTGTAAGGATTATATCATTATGAATATTACCTTATTGAAGAGTATTATTGGGTCTTAAGTCACCCTTTTCATGAGCTTTCTTGAGTGACTTTTCAATTCATAATCATAACTTGTTGTGAAAACTAAGATAAAAATATGGACTCACATGTAATCAACTTAAAATCATGTAATTGGAAGAAAATCATGCATGATCATGTCAATAATATCATTTGAATCATAAATGGGAATAACCCATAATCAAACTCAAGAACCCTAAATAGCTTGGAGGTGAACTTGCATGGAAATCATTGAAATCATATAATTAAACTTGAGTAATGCATAATTAGATCAATAATCATAATATAAAATATAAATCATGTAATTTAGTGAAAATCATCAAAACTCATAAATTTCACACTTGAAATTGGTAAAAAAAAGTTGAGGATTATTTGGGATCAATAGATGAAAAGGGTACCTTGAAGTAGAATCTAGAAAAAAATTGCAGAAGAAAGACCTGGACCTTGGTAGGAAGCTTGGAGGAAAAGAACCTTGAGAGAATTATGAAATTAGAATGAATGATTTGGGAATAGGGCACATTGGTTAGCATAGAAACAATTATGGTTAGTTATAGGACAAAAATTACATAATTTAGGGTTAGTAAGATAAAAAAGGTCCAAAATATCCCGGACAAGGACTACGAACTGTATCTATAAGTCATAGACCTTTCTAAGGTTCGTAGAAACTGAGACAAAAAATTACACTCTTTGAATCATAACCACGATACCATTCTACGGGCCCATTTTATCTTCTACGGATCGTAGAACTCCTTCATCATCTAAGTGTCAAGACCCTTAAAATCTTGATCAAATTACAGATTGGAACAACGACCCATAAAAAAGTTTGACAACCCATAAACACTACTTCATAACCCGTCCCAAAATTCTCAAAATATTTTTAAGTGTTGAGGTGTTATATGAACCTCCAACTGTGGTTTGTAAAATAATGTATGGTCCATCTTGTTGGTCATACAAAAAGATATACAACTTATCATTTTTGTCAATTTCCTTGATTAATGTACAAATCCTCTCTACCAGTCGTATTTTCTTCTATGACCCATACTTATCTCTCGTGGTATCATCAATTTTCTCAGACATTTTTCGCAAGTTTTAATGTCATCTATGACCCATGATTTTCATCTATAGGCTGTAGATCGACTCTTAGAATCTGCACCAAAAATATTTTTTGCAACTTTTCTTCCTTAATCAAACTTTTTAACTTTTGAGGTATTATAGAAATCAACTTTAAATATGCATCTTAGCAAATTCATACATGATCATATAAAACAATATCAATTGAATCATAATTGAAAGAATCCATGAATAATTTAATGAATCCTAGATGAATTTAAATTTAAAACCTTGAAGTCATAATTAATATCAAATCATGCATAACAATATCAATGAGAATAAATAAAGGTATAATTAATTGAGTGCAATGACATATAATCAAAATCCTAATTCTTCATAGGAATGGGAGACTATAAGGTATTTTAAGAACTTTTCCTTCTTTCATGATTCAAGTTGTGCCTTAGAGTTTTCATAAGACTTCTCTTATCTAATAAATCATTGATCTGTGCTTTTCAGACAATGCCTCTAAGAAGAGTGCCTAGGCGGAGAAACGTTGATCCAAATGAGGGCCAAAATCTCTCGATCCCTCAATATCCCCATGAGGAGTTGGTCATGCATGTAGAGTTTCAAAATGCTATCATTATGTTGGCTCAAGTCATGACCAACCAGGGTATTGCTCCTCCTCAAGTGCCTACCCTAGCTATAATAATCTTGGACTTCATGAGGATGAATCCACCCAAAATTCATAGATCCAAGATGGATGAAGACCCTCAAGAATTCATTGATGAGGCTTATAAGATTGTGGCAATCATGGGATGTTTCTAAATGAGAAGGCCAAGTTTATAGCCTATAAATTTAAAGGAATGTCCAAGGTGTAGTGTGACAACCCTCGTGAGAGGATGCCAATACTGTAAATTCTAGGCTTACATAATACTTGCAAAATATTAAGAGTTTAATACGCGACATATTGATCATAACTGAATAATGAATTTGTAATAATTTAAACCAGTTTATGGCATAAGCACCTTTTAAAATAATTTAAACCAATATCTTGCGAGATTATTTTTCTACATTACCCATACTACTACAGTACATGCTACAAATTATTACCATGCTAAAATACCGAGACATAAAACTTA
>JBCEWC010010858.1:0-17255 GCA_038996855.1 Solanum aculeatissimum
TATGATGGCTTGATCGAGGACTTTCGGGTTCTCCTTCGCCATGTCACATCTAGGCCCCCTATCCGGGTCGTGACAGACATGCATGTAAACTTTGTTTTGTTGTTTCCTGGTACCTTTCCTCTAATGAACTTTTCATTGTTCCTCTTGCTCAGTGTTGCTCAGAGGTTGGTTTTGTTGGTGAGGATTGTTAAATTTTGAGCTTCCTTTTCCTCCTCTGTCGGTGGAAGCCTTAAAAGAGGAAATTACACTTTGCTTTTAACTCTCTGTCCGTTGCTAGGAATCCTTTTCCTCTTCAAACTCTTACTTGATTTGTGATCTTCATCCCTCCTTTTTATGGTGTATTTGTCCATGGAGTGACCTTGGTGCTTGCAATATAAGCAATATTCATGGACTTCTTCATATTAAATCTTTCCATCTTCCCTGATTGCTATCTTCTTCATCCAGGCCCATCCAAATAAAGACAGGTCTTTCCTTACTTTAACCTTAGCAATACTTCCTCTAATTTTTTGGATGGAGACAGTGTCCAAAAAAAGAACCTTACCAATAGGGGCTAGCAAGGCAGCAATAATTTTTTTTGTAACAATGCCAAGGTAATTCTGGGAGGGTCACCCAGACTGGAACAATTGGGGTCTTCTCCTTAGGACTGAAAGTAGGAGTCTAAATATAGATCCTCATTAATTGTCCTTCAATGGGGATCTTTTATCTGGTCCACAATGTAGCATAGTCAAGCTCATTGTCTAGATCAATGTGCATATGTTTGGCATTAAAATGAGTTATCTTGACTCCACCAGATAATTGAGTTTGAGTAACAAAGTCTTTCTTGATCAATTCAATCTTAGGCATAATGTTACTGAATTTTCCAATAAGAGTGTGTTTGCAACTCTCTACCAGTATAAACATAAAATCCTCCTTTTTAAATATGATAACAGGTAATCCTTGTTTGGTACTGTGTTTAGGTTTGGAAAATTCTATAGGTATTTCCTTACTAGCTTGGTTAATTCTCAATTTTTGCAGCATAGGATTGAGTCACAGTATATGGGGCTGGTTCCATCCCTTGATCATTCTTAACATTTATCTCTGATTGCACCAAGTTACCCTTTTTAGTACTCCCAGAGTTGGGAATTGGATAAGTATTGACCTTGGGCTTCTGAGAGTTACTCTTGTTCTTGCTAAAGTTGTTGGAAACTTTAGGGTACATATTCAGGTCATCCTTAAGCATGTTTCGTTCTAACACAACTTTATCAGACTGTATAGAGGCAAATTTGTTAAAGATAAAACCTTTACCTATTGAATATTTTTGTCCAAGGTCCTCACTCTTCTTAGAGGCTAAGTGTTGTTGTTTCTCAGTGCTATCATTAGCTCCGCTTAGATGCAAGATTTCATTGTGGCTGTTTTGTAACTGATTGATTGCAATCTTCAACTCATCCATCTGAGAAATAGCTTCTCCATTGTAGTTAGCATCAACATCCCCAACTAATTTGTGATTCAAAGTCATCTATTGGGAATTTTGCTTGCACTGTTGGCCCTGCGTTTATTCCTTTGCCAAAGTTGCAACATCTGAGTTCTTATGTACTTGTAGGTTCAAGGAATCAAGAGGTAATTTTGGGGGAGGAGCTAGTTTATTATTAATAATTTCAGTATTTTCCTGAGGATGTGGTTGCTCCGCGGGCCTATATTGGCCTACCAGTGGCACAATAGCCATGGTAACCGGCTGGCTCCAAGGAGCCATGAACTAGCTGTTAGTGAGAAAGAGCCGTTAGAGAGAAATTTTAGAGAGAAGTTTTTTAGAGAGCATCCGACATCTCTTTCTTCACCCTTTTCGTTGCATTGCACTATGCTCCCAATTTATTTTATTTATTTTTGCATTTGATCTTTGTCTGCTTTTTTTGACTTTCTCGTCTCTTTTTTTCGAGTTTTTTTTCTTTAGTTGGAGTTTTTTTTACTATCACACTTTCTTCTTTCACTTTTCCATCAAATTTAAAAGTTTGTTGGTGCATTCATGGAAATGGAGAAAAATAGATGTATTGCATTTGTCCACTCAGAAGGATATAGGCTAAGATATGATTATTAGAGAAAATTTTAGGCTCAACAAGGGAAACACCAGGGATCACACGTCATTTGGTAGACTCATAGGTACAATTGGATCAAAGAAAACCTACAATCTTTTTCCAAGTTAAATGTTGCTCAAAACTTTGCCTCAACAAACATTTGAGTCATGTTCTAGACCAACTAGCCATGCCATTGAACTTTGTATCTAAAGCTCACCACAAAATGCACATGAAACAATGTGGTCGAACTTTTTTAATCCTTAATATTGAGCAAGAGGATTTCTCAAGTGTGACATAAGTATAATCAAGAGGTACCAAAAGAATCTATATGAGTCACAACAAAGTTGGTCCACGCTATTATGCCAAATAGGTTAACACTTTTTTTCATGCATACTTCTAAGTATGTCGATATCAATAAAGACAAGAAACACTTCTTTTTATTTTTGTTATTTTTATTTTGAAGAAGGGTAATTTGTTTTTTGAATAAGCATGAAAAAGAAGATTCTTTTTTTCCTTTTGAACAAAGAAATAAGATATTCCTTTCGAATAAGGATCAACCTTTTTTTAAAAAAAAAAGATTAAGATTTTTTTTTGGATAAAGAATTCTTATTAATTTTTTTAAATAAAAATTACCGAACCTGAGGAGGGTTGCCTACGTATCCCATCACGTTCGTAGAGTGATATTTAAACCTATACAATGATATATCCGTGAACCACCATATTCAAACTTTCAAAGCTTTTGAGGCTATTTTTAAAGAGGATTTTTGAAGAATTTTGTTGGTTAAGTGTTTCTAACACTATTTTAATTATTTTCCATATGTTTTATCTTGATTTTGTCTTAAATTTTATGATTTGAATGTCCAAAATTGAGGATTTTTAGTATTTGATTTCAAAACTTTAATTGATGATTTCTCATTCAATGTGAACTCAATTTTGGTGAAATTTTCACCCACAAACTCTATTTTTCGTGTAAAACCTGATTTGAGAGTAAATTTTCAAATTCAAGAACTTCAAATTTTAGCCCTAGTTTTGACCATTTTTCCTCTAAGTCTAATTCGTGCCAATATGGATATCAAAATTCACCTCTTGACGCGTATTATCTATTTTGATAGTGATTGATTAATTCGGGGATCGTTTGGAGATTTGAGTTTATTTAAAGCTTATCCGAGTGTGGTTTCACCATCGAGGTAGGTTGGGCTAACCTTTTTGGGACTAGATTTGAGTTATTGGACATGTTCATATGATAATTGTAAAATTTATATTGAATTATGATCCAATGGAATGATATGATAGAATGTGATAGTACTGCGATACTGGTTATGCTGAAAATTGAGTAAATGGTGATCCTATTGATAAATTGAGATGAAATCATGAGATTTGAGATAATATTTTATATTATTATGATAATATGGGACTTGTGATAGATTTTGGATAGTGTTGTGATCAATTGGTGATAATTGTGATAAACTTGAGATTTATGGGCTTACTTGGGTACTTGTGGAGTCCTGTTTCATTGACATCCTGATTATTGATGAGATAATAATGATATGAGATATAATGATGTCCTTATGGTACTAGTTGATACATATGGTGTAGCCCGTCTGATGTAAGGGCTATTGTACATATCAGTTGTCATTTATATTGCTATTATGTACATACTTGAAAGGCTGCATTAGTATGCACTTATCTCATAATTGACTAATTACATTGGTATGCACACATCTTATTCTTGATTGGTTGTATTGGAATGCTCCCATCTTATACTGTACTGGTTGTATTGGAATGCACACATCTTATTGTATTTGTCCCATTTGAGACATTATGATGTATTGAGACATTTCATTATATGGCCTATGACGCCTTGAGGCACTTCAGTATGAGGCCTGTGACACCTCAAGATACTTCTGATTATGGTCTGCGATGTCCCCGGGTTCTATCTGATAGCTTCGGCTTGATACATGTGTACATCATCCCTGCGAAAGTCATGATTCAACCTCATACATAGGTTTTGATACCATTGCATTCCTACATCTCATTCCATTGCATCATTGATTGAACTTACTGTATTTACTTGCTTCTATCTATGTTTATATTGTGTACTTACTTTTGGTTTCATGTAGTAGAGACTCTTGGTTATTACATACTTGTTCAATTTCTCGTACCCAATCGGTTGAACCTACTGGGTGCATTTTGGGATACTCATCCCTACTTTGTTTTCTCCCTGCAAATCGAGCTCAAGGACCCACACAGGGTAGTTGAGTCACTCTAGATGAGCTTTCTACACCTATCCAGGTCTTACCGGTGAGGCTCAGACTTTGAGTCACCGTGGATCTTTGGGATTTTATTTATTGCTTCCTTTTAGACTTTGTATCAGATATTATCAGTTTTGTATTTCATTTGAGACAGTTGTATTTACCCTATGACACTACTTTAGATACTCTTGTACTCATGACTCCAGGTTTTGGGGATTTCTTATGATATGTTGTGATGGTTTCCACTTTATTTTATCTTTCTTTAGTCGCGATTCGATTTTGGGTTGTGAAAAAATCACATGAGGCTCATTCGGAATGTAACGCCGCAACATGGAGACATGAAATGCAGGATGGATTGAAGACAAGTTGGGTGGCAAATCAAGTCTATAAGCCACCTCTCCCACTTTATCTAAAATCTCAAAAGGACCAATAAACCTCGGACAGAGCTTACCCTTCTTCCCGAACCTCATAACACCCTTTAGGGGTGAGACCTTCAACTATACCCTGTATCCAACCATGAATACCAAAGGCCGAACCCATCTATCAGCATAGCTCTTTTGGAGACTTTGAGTTGTCACTAACCTACTTTGAATCAACCACACCCACTCTAGATCATCTCTCAACATATTTGTACCCATTCTCTCCATCGCTACTTAGCCAAACCATCCGAAAGGAAATATACACCTCCGTCCATACAAGGCCTCAAAAGGAGCCATTTAAATAATGGAATGATAACTATTTTTGTAAGCAAACTCCACCAAGTCTAAGTGTTGATCCCATTAGGCACCAAAATCAATGACTGCCCGAAACATATCCTCTAACATCTGGATGGTCCTCTTAGATTGTCCATCAGTCTGAGGGTGAAAAGCCATACTCATATCCAAGCGGGTATCCAAACCATGTTGTAAAGCTCTCTAGAAATGGGATGTAAATATTAAACCATGGTTTCATACAATGGAAATCGGACTCTGTGAAGTCTCACAATCTTATTAATGTAGAGCTGAGCTAACTTCTTTGCTATGAACTTCACCTTAACCGGAATAAAGTGGGAAGACTTAGTCAATTGGTTCACCACTACCCATACAAAATCAAAGCCACCAAACGTAAGAAGTAAACCAACCACAAAATCCATGGCAATGCGTTCCCACTTCTACTCGGGAATGAGCATCTTCTGAAGCTCTCCACCTAGTCTCAAATGCTCAAACTTGTTGACATGTCAAGCACCTAGCTACGAACTCCTATATATCCTTCTTCATGCCACACCACCCGTAGTGCCGACTTAAATCATGATACATCTTCACTGTCCCCGGTTGAATAGAATATATAGCACAATGAGCCTCCTCTAGGATCAATCTAATCAAATCACCTGCCTTAGGCACATAAATCCTGCCCTCGATCCTCAATATACCCTCTGAATCAAGTTTGGCTTCCTTAGCCTCCTCTCTAATCACCTTGTCACGAATCTGGGATAACTTCTCATCCTCAAAATAATGACCCCTAATCTGGTCCATGAAGGAGGAACGAGACTCCAAACAAGCAAGTAAACAAGTATACTACCATCCACAAAAAGCTATAATCTCACCAACTCCTTATCTAATCTCCAAACATCCCTAGACAAAGGTCACTCTTTAACTCGAATAGTTGCAAGACTCCCTATACAAGAAGCCCTTCTACTCAAAGCATCAGCCGCCATATTGGCCTTACCCAGGTTATACAAGATGGTCACATCATAATCCTTTAGGAGCTCAATCCACTTTTTCTATCTAAAGTTCAGGTCCTTCTGGCTGAAAATGTACTGTAAGCTCCGATGACTGGTGAAGATATCACAATGAACACCATATAGATAATGTCTCCATAGATTGAGCACAAATACAACAACTACCAACTCCAAGTCATGAGTAGGGTAGTTCTTCTCATGAGTCTTCAACTGTCTAGAGGTTTATGAAATCACCTTCCCCTTCTACATTAAGACCCCACCCAAGCGAACCCCGGATGCATCATAATACATTGTGAAATTGACACCCTCCTTTGGCAAGGTCAAGATAGGAGTGGTATTGAACAATCACTTGAGATTTTAAAAACTCTTCTCACACTCATCCAACCAATGGAATGGAACATTGTTCTGAGTGAGCTTGGTCAATGGAGCTATTATAGAAGAAAAGCCCTGAATGAACTGCCTATATAACCAGCTAATCCCACAAAACTACAAATCTCGATAGCCAAAGTAGGTCTAGTTCAACCCTGAACCGCCTCAATCTTTGCTAGTCAACCCAAATACCATCTCTAGACATAACATGGCTTAGAATTGCCACCGAACTCAGCCAAAATTTGCACTTGGAGAATTTAGCATACAACTTCTCCTCTCTATGCAATTGAAGGACAATCCTCAAATGCTTCACATGATCCTTCTCAGTCTTAAAATAGACCAAGATGTCATCAATGAATTCTATCACGAATGAATCTAGATACAGTCAGAACACCCCGTTCATCAACTCTATGAATGTTGTAGTGGTGTTAGTCAAACCAAAGGACATAGCAAGAAACTCATAATGACCATACTTGGTCTGAAAGGTTGTCTTAGGTATGTCTAAAGGTCTAATCCATAACTGATGGTACCTAGATCTCAAATCAATCTTAGAGAACAATGTTAGCCCCTGAAGTTGGTCGAACAAATCATCACTACATGGAAGTAGGTACTTGTTCTTGATAGTCACCTTATTCAACTGCCTATAATCGATACACATCCTCAAAGAACCATATTTCTTCTTCACAAAAAATACTAGGGCACCCTAAGGTGAAACACTAGGGTAAATAAATCCCTTTCTTAATAGATCTTGGAGTTGCTCTTTTAGCTCCTTCAACTCAGTCGAATCCATACGATATGGAGTGATAGAAATGGGCTTAGTGTCCGGCTCAAGGTCTATAGCAAAATCAATGTCCCTATCAGGAGTTCCCGATAAATTTATAGGCAACACATCCAGAAACTCACACATCGGAATAAAATCAATGGAAGGTGACTCAGTCACAATATCACGAATAAAAGCCAAGTAAGCCAAAGACCCTCTATCAATCAACTTTTGGGCTAAAATTTATGATATAACTTTACTTGGATATGAATCCCTCAAACCTATGTAGACTTAGCATAGCTAAGGTAATGGTCTTAGCATAGCAATTAAGAATAGAATGATATGGAGATAGCCAATCCACACCCAAAATAACATTAAAATCTATCATATCTAAGATAATCATATCCACCCAAGTCTCATAGCCTGCCAAAGTCACGAGACAAGATCGGTACACCAGATCCACTACTAAAGGCTTACCTATTGGGGTTGAAATATGAACAGGCACAGGTATACTATTAGATGAAAAATCAAACCCCAAGGAGAAATATGCTGACACATATGAATAAGTGGAGCTAGGATCAAATAACACAGATGCAGGGTGATGAAATATTGGAAGAATACCTTTGATAACAACATCAGAGGCCTCAACCTCGGGTCTACCTGAGAAAGTATAACACTGGCCTCCCCATCCTCCACTAGTAACCTCCTACCACTAAGATATATGGACACATCACTGCTCCTTTACCTCTATTTGCCTAACCTCTACCCTGACCCCTAGTCTATGAGACTGCACCTCTAGCTGATGGTGCCAGATCTCTTACCAGTGTTGTGGAATAAGAGTGATGGGGCTAAAATTGGGTCTGCATGGAACACTGGCAGACCATATGATCTGGATATCCACACCCAAAATAAGATCTAGGGGTAGACAACTGTAATGAAGAAACAGGAGTCCACAGGCCTCTAATGTGAAATGGAGGAACTCTGACCCAAACTATAAGAATCATGAGCACCTCACCCTCCCTCTAATGTCGGATATGTTGTATGAACCCCATGACGCTGGAACAATCAACCTCTCCTAGTCATACCTCTGCCTTTAGATCCAGATGTATAGACCCATTTGGGGTCTCCAAACTCATCTCTCTGTATGAGCTCTGCCTTCTTGGAAACACTAACCATTGACTGAAAAGATGTTCCCTCTCTAGACACCAAAACATTGATCATCTAATAGAATAAGCTAACCCCCTCACAAACCGGCGAACTCTCTCTGTCTCCATAGGAAGAATAGTTGTATCATGCTAATCTAGATGGTAGAAATGGATCTCATGCTCAGCAACTATCATAGTGCCCAGTCTCAAACTCTCAAATCTTAAACATGTCTCCTCTTGGACACTTCAAAGAACAAATTTGTCATAAAGGGCACTAGAGAATGTCTCCCAAGTCATCAGAGGAGACCCAACTAGAAGAGATCCCAAATAAGTCCTCCCTTATTCCCTGGCTAGTCCACAGATCTTGAGAATAACATATCATATTCCATGAGTCTCTGTTAACCCCACAGTCTCAAGTAACACCCTGCAAGTAGTCAAAAACTCGTGTGCATTCTCGATCTTCCCACCCTAAAATTGAGGTGGGTCCTTATTTTTGAACCTCTCATATCTACGTTGCTCATCATTAGTGAATGCAGCTATTGGAGGGATCTCAACGATAGGCACTGTTAGTAGTTGCTCCACTTGTACCTAGGCCATCGGGGCCTGCTGTTGATTCGGAGACTGAACCCTAACCTATGTCTATGAAGTACCTAATGTATCAGTAGGGCTACCTGCCTTCCCCATGGTCTCTAACCCACCCAAAACCGTCAGAAGTGTATCCTATAGTAGTGGTGTTGTAGAACACTCAGGAGGAACTTACTCCTCTCTAGGCCCTATCACAGGCTCGGGAGAGGTACCCCGCTCATAATCTCTAACTGGTGTGCTCCTCGGCCCCGACCTCGGCCTCAAACTTGACCTCTGGCTAGGCCCCTATCCCTAGTTGAGGTCTAAATAATTATCTCAGGGACTGCCTCCCATCGTCTGGTAGGCGTTGTAGCTCTAGTCCTCGTCATCTACAAAAAAGACACACGACCACTCAACACTTAAACAAAAACTCATGCATGAATTGATTAGAAAGAAGCAAAAGAGAATCTCCTAACAATATTCATAGCATTTCAAGGATAAGTAATGGACATCTCCGCACCGATCCTCATGACTCTACTAGATTAGGCTTGTACACATGTGAGACCTATGAACCTGGGGCTCTTACACCAAATTATCATAACCTGAAATCCCGATGTGATAGCACTCACCTAACCTACCAAGGCAACTCATCCCAAAACTGAACATCCCAATACGATAACAAAAGTGATATATAAAGTAGGCAGATATAATAGATAAGCATAGGAAAAACAAAACTACAACCCTCCCAGAACTAGTGTCACATATACAAGCCTCTAATGATAAGCATACTCAAATGATAACATAAGTCTCAATGTCTAGTTCTCAAATAGAACGAAACATAAAATAGAATCCTCAAAGGCCTACCGAAAAGACAAGTACCTAACTCTCAAGTAATCTAGAAGCTCGATCAAGTAAAAAAGAAGTCTAGCAAAAAGGACCGAGCTCACAACCTACAAATGATGTAGCAAGGGTTGAGCACCAAACAATAAGGTACTCACCAAATATAACCAACCTAAAGTAAATCAATGAAGAACACAAGTACTACTATTCACCCAACCACATACCGCCGAACTACACACCTGTACTCAAAAAAGTCCCAACACAACACAATATACATGGATATATATACACTTCTCATTGAATAGTATTTCAAAATATCCAACTGATACTCAAAGTTAAATAGTATAATAGATCTTCAATAACATAAAAAGTTTCAACTTATTCACAATTTCACACGCAATACATATAACGATATCAAAGAAAGAATGATGTGAGATGGAGTGGATACAATGAGATGTAAATAATACAATACAATGTCAAATAATCATGATGCATGTTTGTCCTACAAGACACATCCACTAATAAACTCATGCCGAAATCCATGGGGGCCATACATGGACCATGTATCCGTGAACTTTACCGGCAAATACCTCGATCAGTGCTCACCCAACCAAAAGAAACCTCAACCATATCATCAGCCAGAATATTAACTCAGCTCACGAGTAGAAACCTTAGCTAATCATCGATTGGTAGAGACCTCGGCCACTAACCCACATGTTACCTTGTACATCTCTCTATCGATCCATCACAAGTATCAATGCACAAGTCATAATATATGTGATGTACAAAACCTCATATCATCATAATCTCAATGTCACCACAATCTCAACATCATAAATAAAATCTCAACTTTAGGGTCTCAATGTCATTACAATCTCAACATCATAAATAAAATCTCAATATTGGTACCATCTCAATATCAATATCACATAATTCACAAGATCACCTATGTCATGAATCCACAATTAATTCACAAGTCAAGATTCCACAACATGCATAATTACGCAATCTAAAATTCCATAATCAAAGCGTACGATAATACAATTCTATCCCCAATTTGTGTCTCAAATCACTCATGTCCACACACTTAGGAGCATATAAGGTTCAATCATACTTAACAAAAGGTTAGAAGACCACTTGCCATAGTAGAAGTCTCAAATCACGTCAAAACCATGACTTTTTCCCTTCCATGGTACTCTAAATCACCACAATCTAGTTAAATATAACATCACAATTATATTATGAAACTAATGACACTAAAATCAAGCAATTTGAATAAAATGGGTAAAATGATAAAAAATATCATATAAAAAAGAGTGCTCAAAATTTGAAAATTAATACATAAAAATATTTTCCATGTAATAAGAATTTCAATGGTGAAAATCATTTTGAAAATGAAGTTAAAATGAGACCACAATCACCAATTCAGTATTAGAAATCAAAGTTTGAAACATCCCCAATTTCTTCAATTAAAAACCCTAATTTCTAAGTTAAAATTACAAATTAATCAATGGAAATTGAAGAAATAGGTTAGAAATTAGTTACCCAATGATTTTGCCTTGAAAAACCTTGAAGATTCTCTACAAAATGGAGCTTGGAATATTAAAAATAGTGAAAAATTGAGGAACCTATCAATTAAAAAACATAAATTATTTCAGGCAAAATAACACTCCACGAACGCGGAGAATGTTCTGCAAATGCGGAGCACACCAAAACTAACCCTCCATGAATTCGAAGATTCCACTTCAGTCAACTTTGTGAACGCGGATGTGGGGTCCGTAAATATAGAGGGGACAACTTCTAGACCTCCACGAACATGGGTCCCCAGCCTGCGAACGCAGAATATAAATGGGGTTGCACCAAATATTAACATTTGCATAACATAGAATTTCATAAAATAGACCCTCCAAATTCATTCGAAACCCCGTGATCACAAATCAGACATGTAACCCTACCACAAATAATATTTCAAACTCAATGGAAACATCAGAATTCAAGTTTGATGCGTCCTTATCTGGAACTCGATAAAACTCAAAGAAACTAGTTAAAACTTAAAATTACCCAAACTGCCCTCAAAAACTCTAAAAAATACAATGAGACTATTTTTAGCATTAGTTTCACCACCCGAAACCACTGAAATTGTTAAAATTTTGATTTGAGCTTTTGAACTCTGAATGTTGACCAAAGTTAAACTATGATTCAAAATCAACTAAAAATACAACTTTAAATCTAAATTTTTTATTTTAACTTCAAATTCAATTTCATAAGTTCTCTTAGACTAGATTCTACATTCCAGAATTGATGGAATTGACAAAACTACATTTCGACACTCAAAACTCAAGATGATCACAAAATTTAAAATTTCTAATTTTAAACCTTTAAAAACTCTTTCTTTAGCAAAACTCCAACTTTTCACAAGATTTTCAAAATTTGACTTTTTGACTCAACCAAAAATGCCTCAAGATAACTTTCGGGAAGGGCAAAATGATAATTTTGTCAAGAATGCCAAAAATGACCTTCGAGGTCATTACATAACTCTCCAAAAGTCATAGGACGTCGTGGTTTCTAGTGGCGATACACTTCAACCTTTGTTTTCTTTGGATGTGTGACTGGATTTTGCTTCTTTGATCTCCTACTATCCTTCCTCTAGTTGGTTTCTTGGATGATTCTATTCATGAACTTGTCTTGTTATGTCTTTCCCTAGTCACGAGAATCCAACCTTCATCATTATCTCTATCAGTTTGGGTTTTGTTGTGCTAATGACTTCTCTTTTTCAGAGGTAGATATTTGGAATGGGTCAAGCGAGCCAAAGTGATGGAAATTTGGTTAGAACTTGATTTCTCATCATCAAGGACAATCTTCTCTTCCCTTACTAATTGCATAACCTTTTCCTTGAAGACAAAATAATTTTTAGAGGGTGACCCAAAAGTCTATGATATTTGCAGTAGTTTGGGTCGACAGTCTTTCCAACTTCATCGGGACGCTTCATCTCTAGCCACTCGATAAGCTTTAGCTCAACTAATTTATCAAATATTTTAAAGACATCAAAATCCAAAAAAAAGTATTTGTTTTCTTACATCTCCCTTAATGTCAAATTTTGATTTGGATGCCCTTAAAAAGTCATCCTCACTGTATGTTTCTTGTTTTCCTTTGTAGTGAACTTCACAGCTAACGCACTGATATTCATGGATTCCTTATTGTTATTTCTTGGACAAAATTTGCTCCATCTCTTGGGTTCTTGCTTGTCTTTTCCTTTGTGAGGGTCATGGACAGACATCATATCTTTTTCTACATAAGGTATGCTTAACTCTATGTCATGAGCGCGAGTGACTAGATCTTCGAAGGAATTTGACATGATTCCACGTAAGATGTAGAAAAGCCCCAGTGCATTCCTTGGATGCATATTTCTATTGTAGAAGCTTCACTAAGTCTATATTTGCAATTGAGGCTTGCATTCCTCCATCGATTTATGAAGTCGATGACTAGTTCATCCTTCCTTTGATGAATTTTTGTGAGTTCTACCATGTTCATTATGCACCTTGTGCTATAGAAGCGGTTAAGAAACTCATGGTCTAGTTGCTCCCAATTATCGATAGAATGAGGCTCAAGATCTCTATACTAGTCAAAGGTATTCCTTTTAAGGGATGGAGGAACCGTTTGATAAGATAGTCTCCATAGGTCCCAACATTATTAAATGTCTCCAAAAAGTGTGCAACATGCTGCTTCAGATTTCATTTTCCCTCGAACTATTAAAATTTGAGAGGTTGATAATTGACAAGCATTTTAAGACTATCAATCCTTGCAGTGTAAAGCTTGGCATACAAATGAGAAGATTTGGTGGAGACTTCATACTTGTCCTTGATGGTCCCTTCGATGAACTCATTTAATTGATCGAGTGGGATCATCCCCTTAGTAGAAACTGACATCTACTTCATAGGCGGTGCTTGCTTCACATGATTTTCAGTCTCTTGGATTTCAATACCCTTTCCAAATGCATGGGTAGATTCCCGTATAGTAAGCCATCTACCCTATCTATTAACTTATCGATGTAAGACTCTTGGTGTTGCACATACTTAGTCAATCCTTCAATCATCTTTGCCAGATTTGCAAGTTGTTCCTCCATAGATGAAGCATTAGTTGTCATTGCTTGCATGATAGTTGGAGACATTGAAGAGTAGCATGGATTATCGCAAAAGTTAATCTTCAGAGTGGTCACATTACACGACACATATGGAGATGAATCATTTGAGTCATGGCCTTTTTTTTGCAGTAAAGTTCTTGGAGCCAGAGACCTCAAGTAGAGACAAAGTCTTCTTGATCTTCTCAGCAACACTACTTCCTCCTTTTGAAGCATTTGTGGAGGACCTTGCTTCTTTTGGGGTTGAAGATCCAAAATTAGGAGTTGGTATGGATGACACTCACAATGTTTGTTGTTCCAACATAGTGGTTTTACTCCTTGTAATAGCTCAAACACTTCTAAAAGTAACACCAAGAATTCCCTCTACTTCAGCAGAGAACTTGGAGTCAGCAACATTAGAGGAAGTTGATTGGGAGTTGATCTTCTTGGAATCTATTTTGGATAATCTTTGACGTCTGAAAAGTTGAGATGCATGAGAGGTAGAGTTTGTCCAACTGGGCATGCAAGAATTTGTATGATAATAAAATTTGCATCGAGAAAAATAATAATCAAGGAATGAAAAGTATTGCAACAATTGTAATATTTTTATTTCAAGGAGTGAGTTCTATAATCTCTATGAACCCTCTGATTCACCTTTTCAAATATAAATTCAAGGTATCTTCTTCTTGAACTTGAATCTTGTGAAATTTGATGGATTTGATCTTGACTTGTACTTGAATTCAAGGGCTTTTGGGCTTGACCTTGAATTCGATGGACTTGATCTTGATTTAAGGATTTGATGAACTTGAACTTGATATGGACTCTATCTTGACTTATTTCTGAATTTGATCTTGACTTGTACTTGAATTCAAGGGCTTTTGGGCTTGTTCTTAAATTCGGTATTCTTGATATTGATGCATTCTTGAACTTGAATGCTTGATTTCTTGAATTCTTGTTGCTTGTAGAGAAATATGCGACGTTTGATCCACAAGTTCTCTTTGGCTTCTTATTAGAATTCTTATATGTGAATTCTAAATATGAGAACCCCTATATATAGTTGTAAAATGGAGGAGTTATGATGGAATCGGGCTTTCTTTCGTCTAAGTAGATTTAAGTG
This sequence comes from Solanum aculeatissimum, assembly GCA_038996855.1. Classification (NCBI taxonomy): domain Eukaryota; kingdom Viridiplantae; phylum Streptophyta; class Magnoliopsida; order Solanales; family Solanaceae; genus Solanum; species Solanum aculeatissimum. The sequence continues at coordinate 14,930 of JBCEWC010010858.1, forward strand.
ACGTTGCGTAGGAAAACTGATAGGAATAAGTCTCCTTTCAAGTGACATAGCAATATTTGAATGATCAAAATACGTCACTTGTACATGTGGCACCTTTCTATTAGCCTTTAATTGAGATAGGATTGTCATGTCATTTTGACACATGGCATGATCCTATTGACTTCTTTGTTTGATTTAGCATGTCACGTCATTCAACATGTGACATCAAGTGAGCCTCTAGGATTAGAGGATATTGATTCAAATAAAGTGGATCATCTTTTGTAGCCCAAATAAATGAATTTAAACTTTAATTAAATCCATATTTTATTAGACTTAATTAATTGATGCAATTATATTAATCCACAATATTTATTTGTACTAATATATTTTGAATTTAATATAATTTGAATCATTTTATAAAATCTATACTTAATAAATTTAATATGATTACAAATATATATTAATTTGACTTTCAATTGATTTTCATTATTCAAGTTGAAATTTCATGCTTATGAAATTCTTACTTCAGAAGAAATAATAAAGAAGAAAATAAATTTACTTGTTAAATCACATACTTTTCATTGACATCATCACCACCAACATTCAAATTTCAGATTTGTAAGATTATAATTTTTTTTTAAATGATAATCTGAAAACATTTATGATGACAACATATTTTTTCTTTGAAAATACAGATTTATAATACTTAATAATTTGTATATATGAAAAAAAATCTACACATACATAGGTTTGAAATTGTTCAATCTTCACCTTCATAAACTTTAACCAATTAACAAATGTCATAGTAATCATATAAATTTTATAAAAATATAAATTTATAAAATAATATTAAATTTAAAATATATTAGTTATTGTGGATTAATATAATTGAATTAATTAATTAAGTCCGACAAAATACGAATTTAATTAAAAGTCTAAATTCATTTATTTGGGCTACAAAAGATAACCACTTTATTAAGCTCAATGTCCTCTCATCCTAGAGGCCCACTTGATGTCACGTGTCGGGTGACATGGCATGCCAAATCAAACAAAAAAGTCAATAGTATCATGCCATGTGTCAAAATGACATGACATTCCTATCTCACCAAAGGCCAATAATGTCACGACCTGGATAGGGGGCCTAGATGTGACATGGCGAAGGAGAACCCGAAAGTCCTCGATCAAGCCATCATAGCATCATCACACACATCATCGGTTCGAAAGCTCGGAAGCTAAGCACATAACACATAAGCTCTAAGGGAATCGAGGCTTTGGACTCAAGCTATGGGGATGGTGTCGGGAATGGGATGAGCATGGATTCACATAACACATAGAAATTATCTCTAAGGGGAAGGGTAAGGGGAAATCAAGCTATGGGAGCACAACGGGATTATGGGACTTTCCAAATAAGCGCATAGTCATTCACAATTCCCAACATTCAAATCATAAGCATAATAAATGACAATTCTCATAATCAAGGCTAAATAGCATAACTTTCATAACCAAAATGTTTAACAAAACAAGTCAACATACAAGAGTTTAGATTTGTTCAACAAGCCTCTACATAGATAAAGTGGGGCACCGACATAGTTTGAGGCTCACCCTCAATACAAAAGTAAAGTAAATAACAACATAAACTAGGTAGATGGAAGGTGACTATTGCCCTTGAACAAAAGGGCTCACCACTAGCAAAGTCTTCAATCAAGAATCAAGCGTCGTCCGGTAGAATGGGAAAGTTGTCTTCGGTCCCTACATGGTTAGAACATGTAGACAAGAATATGGGTTAGCACAATTAAGCACTAAGTATGCGGGCATGCAAATGCATATACACGTGAACCTATGGCAACCTATATGACAAGGGCACATATATAGAAGTAAATATAACAAAGGACTATATACAATGTGCCATGAAATCTTGATGCATGCAATGCCACAATACTTAATATAGAGAGGATGGAATCATAACCGACATCACAATCCATGCGAGCTAGTATATGAACTCCCGATGCAAGGCCCCTGCATCGAGATGAGGGTGTCTACTTGCCAAGGGTAGAACACACCACACCTTATGGGTCTCCCATTTCTGTGTGATGGCCACCTTCCTTACGGGTCTCCCATTTTGAAAAGATTTACATAACATGACATATCATACCTATGGAGGCACATAGTTTGACAGAAAGGAGTATGGACCCTGTGAAGATAGCCCACCCCGACTCCAATCTCTCGGTGTTAAATCCACATCCCACAAGAATACATATACATATACATGCTTTTAAAATAAAACTTGACACTTAGACTTCAAAACATGCATACTTGGGCTTGGGAGCCAAACATACTTTCAAATACT
>JBCEWC010010859.1:0-17252 GCA_038996855.1 Solanum aculeatissimum
CCAAATTTCAACCACGACTAGTATAACGTCATAAGATATCAACCATAAGGAGTTTAGGAAATTTTCGGGTTGTTACAGTTGACCAAAGTCAAACTTCAGCTTTGAAGTCAACTAAAAATGCATGTTTGGGTCCAAAATCTCTGCTTTAACTCCAAATTCTGTTTTGTCACTTTTTCTAGACCAAATTCGACGTTTCAAAGCTAATGAAATCGATGGATTTCTGTTTTGACACTAGAAACAATGAATTGTATAAAAACTCTTTTTTTTTCAATAACTTAAGCTTTCAAAAATGCAAAAAACTCAAATTTTTCACTTTTAAAATACAAGATCTCAGTTCCAACAACACAGATAGTTCAAAATTGGTCTGAAGTAACTTATAAAAGGTTAAAATAGTCATTTTCACAAATAAACTAAAAAATAACCGACAGGATCATTATACATCCGTAAGTTGACGATCTTTGTGCGATCTTGAGGTAAGTGATCCCTGCAAATCCTCTTTTAGCCATTCTTTGTACCCCTCATGGTACTCAGCTTTCTACCCCTTTGAAGTTATGCTATTTTCCATGTAATTACAATTATCCCATTCTTTGAGAATTTCTTTACCATAAGGCACCTTATCATAACCATCATAATCAATGACGTATTGGTTGGTGTCTCTTTGGTTGGGTATGTATTTTTTGCTTCCAAACTGTCATATAACTCTATTGGAGCAATAAGATCATATTCCCCTGATCCCCATGAGAATTAGGTAAAGGAGTCTGGTTCCTTAAATTTCTATCCTTTTAGATATGAAGTTTTTAAACATCCATTGAATGTTATGTTCTTTCACGTCATAAATAATTAGAGCCTATCCTTCTCTCATTTTTGAATCTTGAAGTTTCAAAGATACAAACTAAATTCATGAGAATGGAGGTCATTTAACCCTTCTTCTTTTCCAAGAGGTTGTCTTTACTCTCCTTTGTAGCTAGATTTTTAGATATACACCATTGAATCAAGATATTATACCCTTGATAAAATTAATGTCAGTTTTTACACTGACATAAGAATTGGTAGATGTTAGTTAGAATGACTGGAACCCAATTGAAATAATTATTTTGGTCTCGCGTACCAATTCCATTGAAGATAGCATCGACTGTTATGACAATTCTAGAATCAGTCACAATTTCTCTATCCTGAGGAAACACCATGTTTCCTACAAAAAAATAGAGAATGTTGAGGCTCAGGTGTTACTCCAAGTAGTGCAGTCATTGAATTCATTAGGAAAATTCTCGTGTCCCCATCATTCAAAAAACTTTATAAACGGAATGTTTGGTGTATCCAGCCAATTTTCTTTCACAAGTAAGAGTATATCTTTCATTTTGTCGGTAGTTGGCTAATCCGATATCAAAACTTGATGGTCAAAATGATACTTTCTCCTATTACCCATTCTGATAGTTTCTAGGCAATCCTAAAATTCATCAATGATTGGTCCTATTTTGACATTTTCAAATCAAAAGATCATTCTTTCACTATTCCAAAATCGAGTGATGACTTCGATGAACTCAGGCCATGCTTGGACTTGCATTGTCATTGGAAGGTGCCATAGGTGAGTTGTGACTTGAGTCTGTTGAGGCTCGATGAGACTATTCCACCAAACACAGAGGAGGCAAAAAGTCTGATCCTATCAAAACTCAAAAATCTTCTAGTCATCTACAAAATGTATTACGAATTATGAAAAATCACAAACTCATAGTTGTAATAGTTTGTCAAATGGCGCATTTATCCTCCAAAATTTAAACACATAAGTATGATCGTCCATTTAGACCAAAGGTTATTTTGGACTTAAGTTGATTTTTAATGGGCCCAATACTCTTGGGGTATTGGATCATCTTAGGTAAATGCTCTTAAATTCAGAATTTTGATTTTCCTCTACGCTAGGTAGACTAAGAGTGAACTTTATTTTGAACTAGACCTGTTACCGAAGCAGACAACTTGGACCGAAAAAACTTAGTGACCGTTTACCTTCCAATGGTCAACTCACTTCATCATGGTATTCTGAATAAACAATTTAGATTGAATGAATGCTACCTACATAACCATCATATAGTCTTTCAAATAGGGAAAAAATGTCTATTGGCGGAAAGATGTTATGCATATAATGACAATTTAATATTCAAAATTAAACACATAAAGAAAAAATAAGAAAACAAAATTACTAATTATTACATTGCTAAATAGTTAGTCAAATAAGTGAAACAAATCTAATGGTTAGAATCTAATTAAATTTCCTAACAAAATCAACATTTTTGTTATGCGGAAAAAGATGGTTTTTAATTAACTTCAACTTGTTTTAGGAAAAGTCAAATTTAAAAAATAAAATTGAGTAGCCATTTAATTATTTTTTTTAAAATAAAGAAAATTTAATTTGAAAGACTCTAACAAATTAAGTCTTAAAAATTTAGAAAAAATGGGTAAGTGTTCAATTTTCCATTTTGAGAAGGAGTTAATGCTCAAAATGTCAGCTAAATATGGTTATCCAATGACATGAAAACTTCATTTTAATAACTTTAGGAAAAATCACTTACAACCTATAAAGATATTTAAAACTACTTGAGTTAGATTCTAACTTCAAGGCATTCGAAATAATTTATAAAAAAGAATAAATTTTATCAAAATTGACTAAGTAAAGAAAAAAATTTAAAATTATTTAGGAAAGAACATAAACCATTTGGGGGGAAATTAAAACTTGACAAAAAAGAAAAGAGATTAAATAAAGGAAAGCACTTGAGATATTTAAAAAGATAACAACTTGGAATCAATTTTTTTAAACAAGTAAAGGGCAAAGACCAAACATATAAATCAATAGTGACAAAAATTTGATAAAAATAAATGAACCCTTATAAAGAAATTAGTTCTTCTTTAATGAATTTAATTAAGTTAATCTAAAGTTAGAGTTCGAGATAACAAATTAATTTTAAGTAAACAGTTAGGAAAAAATAAGAGAGGAGAAACTTTAGGCCCAAGTATGATTATGTACACCTGAACTAGTTAGAGAAAATTACATAGAATGTCCACCAAATGTGGTGGTCTTGATATTTTGCCCTCTATAAGAGAAGTCTTACAAAAATGACCTTTTTTCACTTTAAGTTGAATTAAAGACATTTTTACCCCTCTACACCTTAACTATCTTTGTCTTTTTATTCTTTTTTTTTAACTTTTATTTATATATTTTTATTTTTTAATTGTTTTTATTTTTAATTTTTTTCTTTTTCTTTTTTTTAAATTGTAGTTTATTCTCTTTCTTTATTTCTTTAATTATTTTTTCTCTTCTTTTTTTCTTTATTTTTTCTTTTTGTCTATTTCTATTTTTCAAAAATCTTGTCCACAGGACGTAAAACAAAATGCGGCATGTCAAGTCTTGCCCATGGAGCTTAACTTGTTATTTTGAAGTCTATGGACTAAGAGACAAAAGTTATATATATGACAAATCAAAACATAATGTAAAAGTTATATATATTATAAATCAAAACACAATGTAGTTTTCAAGTCTTGCCTATGAGCTTAAGTTGTTAAGCTTTTGGTCTGAGTTTTGCCTCTAAGATAAAAGTTACAAAACATCTAATAAATCAAGATATAATGCGATAGTGTCAAACCTTGCCCTTGGGTCTTAACTTGTTATTTGGAAGTTTTTGGGCCAAGAGGCAAGAGTTATAGATCATGTAATAGTGTCAAGTCTTGCTCATAAAACATAATTTTTAATGTTTTTTTTATCTAAGTCTTACCTCTAAGACAAGAGTTATAGAGCTTCCCAAAAATTAAAATACAAAAAATTGTGTCAACTCTTCTCCATGGGACGTAACTTATTCTTTAAAAGTTTTTATGTCAAATATTGCTTCTAAAATAAGAGTTATAAAGTATCTCGTGAAATTTCAAGCCTCATATATTTAAAATAATAAATATGAAAAAAATTATCTTGAATCTTGACTTGAATTTAGAAATCATTTTATTTAAAATAAATATAGAAAATATAAAATAAATATTATTTATAATTCCATAATTAAAAAAAAAGAAAAAATAAACATAAGAAAAAAATAAAAGAGAAAAAGAAAGAATTAAAAAAAAGAAACAAAATACTAATAAAAAAAATGAAAAGAATAAAAAAATAGTAGTGTAAAATTTTGCCCATAAGGCAGGTCTACGAAGGTGAAATAACGAAATTCTTGCCCATAAGACATATCTTGTGTAAAATAATGGGACCTTATAGCTGAGGGGCAATTTTTTCCAAAAATATATTTTTAAAGGAATGAAGGGTATTTTTGCAAAGCCGCCCTTATTAGGGGCATTTTATCAAGACCATCCCCTAAAAGGGGTATTTGTGAACATAACCCAACTAGTTACTTGTGCCAAACTACTACACTTAGGATTGTTTTAGCCCAAGTTCATCCTTGTATAACTGTGTATACAACAACTATATATTTGTTTTATATCAGTATATATACACTAATATTTCTGTATATACGCTGCTTATCCACCTATCATTAGCCTCTACACCTGTATATTTGCTTCCCTCAAAACTTAGCTTTCGATTTCTTTAGCCTCCAAATAAAGATAAAATCAAGCATGTACAGCTCTTATGACATCCAATTTTCCCTACAATATTAATGCTAGGAAGAAAAATTGAAACTGGACAACGAAACTAATGGAAACACATTTGAAACATCTACCCTAGGAATACAAAATTGAATCTCAAGGAACTTGAACTACACGTTGGTCTTACAGCTTGATATTAAAGTTCAAAAAATGAGTGAATACAGATTCAAATCAAGAAAAGGAGTTACAATGGGAATTTAAAAGAAAATAGAAGAGGGCAGAGATATCATGAACTCAAAGAAATTACTAAACCATTCATATAAACAGATACCCAAGTAAATAAGAAGCAATTCCTAGTTTATGATTATAATCTATTCTTCCAGTAACAAAACAAAATTAAATCTTGAAGAGATAATTAAATGTAACACCTCCCAAAGTACCTTAGAATACCCTCATAATAGATGTCTTGCATAACGTGTCATCTATATTCTTTTTCACAAATCCAAGGTTGTATTCTTGATCTAGGAAAAATTATGTGGGAGAACGATCTTGTTCAATTTTTAGGTCAACCGTATCAAAATATGATTGTTCGTAAGTTTTTGCACTTTCTAGAGGTATCCGCGGGGGGTTCATATCAATGTAAAAATGACCAAGACTCATCCCAGGGCCAAAACAGGAGAAAATTAAACTTCGCGCGAAAATAAACTACACCGAAACAAGTGCACATCGCGCTTGCATTTTACCATAGTATAAAATTTTCCAAAAGTTTTCAGATTTAAGTAAGAGCATTTGAGACAAATTCCTAAACCCTTATAGATGAGAATCCCCAAAAGTTTTACCATTTTTAGACCTATTCACTCACTAAACTTCTAAAATCCTCTCTAAACTCTCCAAAACATTTCTTCCAAATTCTTCTATATTTTTAGAATTTCAAGGTTCCTCCATTGAAGACCAAACATCAAGGTTATTTTCAAGATTCACCCAAATTTATCTTGTCTTCTTCAAGACCATTAAGGTATGTGGGTTTCTTCATCTAGGGGTCCTTCCACCCATGGAGACCAATGCCCCTTTCAAACTCAATCCTTATTTCAAGGTTGATTTCATTGTGGATACTTCATAATCTTCTTTATATGCATGATTTGAATTGAAAATTGTCTATTATTTATTTGAAATGCATTAATTCCTATCAAGGGTTTACACTATGAACTACCTTATGATATTTAAGCTGTGTAAGTTATGATGTTATGAAGTGCTATGAAATTTATAGATTTTGAGCTGATTTTCATGATGTCCTAACTATGGGATTCTCAATGTTTATGTTGGGTTGCCTTTAATGGCTTCAAATGATCATGTTTTACTTAATTCATTCCCATTACTCTTGAATTTCATTATTTTAAGCACATATGTATACACCCACCATGTTTTGATTAAGATTATATGATGAAGCAACTTATGTGGATGAAAGGTTGTATTACCAGTTATGCAAGTCATGAATGTTATGAATGATTAAGGTCTATCAAGTATATTATAAATCCATGGAAATGCTACGAAAATTATGCAAGGTTATGTATCCCTTCTTATGATGTTATGGTTTTAATGAACTACTCCTATGATGATAATATAATTAACAAGTCTATGCATGTTGTGAGTATGACTATGATTTATGTATTCCATGAGATATTGACTTAGCACCGAGTGGACCTTGGTAGATTTTCATTGTCCCTTAATTACGTTACCACTGTACGTTTATGATTAGCTAATAGATCTATATAGCTCATATTACATGATTCACCGAAATGGGATGGGTCATGTAAGGTACATGTGAAGTATTCACCGAGTATTCACCGAAATGGGATGGATCTTGTTTCGAAATAGGATGGGTCTCGTAAGGTAATGCATGGTTTACCTTGGAAAGGAAAGTAAAACCACTCCTTTTCTAGTGTAGGGGCAATATTGAGATTCCATGTAGTAGCTCGCATGATCTTAAATCCATATATATATATATATATATATATATATATATGTTATGTTATGAACTTATGCTTTTACCTTTCATGTATGTTCTAATTAAGGAATTGATCATTCATGCCATATTGAGCTTATTCTCTTTGTTTATGATTATGCATCTTGTCTAATATGACTTATGATTTTCTTGTTACATTGTTTTCCACATACTTAGTACATTCAAAGTAACTAACACATATTTTTTACCTACATGATCTAACTATGTAGGGACCAAAGCTCTTCTCTATCCACTTCCTCATGGATAGATCAATTTGTGAGGATATTGCTTGTAGTGAGTCCACCATTTCGAGGGCGACATCCATTTTCTATCTACCGTACTTGTGTTATGACATTGCTACTTTATTTATTTAATTTTGAGGGTAAGCCTGAGATATGTCTTGACCTCCATTCCATCTATGAGTAGAGGTATTGTTGGATGACACATTATGTGTATGGCTCATGTGACGGAATGTATCTATGGAGATTTTGCTTTTAGTCCCTATCACATTTATGTTGTTTCTTGATGATGTTAGCAAGTGGTGAATTCCCTAAGTCCCCACTCCTCTTAGAGGGCATCCCATTCTCCTTTCCTATAAATTTACTTTTTATGATTGCATGATGGTGATCTATGTTCCCTTGTCCCATAAGGTATGCCCTAAGTCCATAATCCCCTTAGTACTACTTGTTGATGCTTGAACTACTTCCTAACCAAGGATATGCTTATGTATGCTATGAGACTTGTTTGGAGTTCCTTCAGGTCCCCCATTTGTCATGTCGCACCTAGTTCGTACTGTTGGGTCATGACAAGATTAGTATCAGAGCATTGGGTTAATAGATGATCCTTGAAAATAAAACATACCACATCAAGTAGAGTCTTCATGGTTATGAAGCGCTCCACAACTATGAATAGGAGGCTATGAGGCATTTAGGAAATGAATCACTTTTTCATGATCTATGTCGTGCTTTAGAACTTATTTCAAGATTTTCTATTTCTAATAATTGCCCTTTTGAGCTTCTAGATAATGTCGCTAAGGTACCCTATTCTATAAAGGATCAAGCCCCTCCAGCCCCTAAGCTCCCCTAAAAAGAAAGGGTTACTCATGTCGAATATCAAAATGTCATCTCCTTGTTGTCACAAGTCGTAGCCAACTAAGTTAACCAATGGGACCAAGATCCTCATACTCCTACTCCAACCTCAAAGGTGAGAGACTTTACTAGAATAAATCCTCCAGAGTTCAATGGCTCTAAAGTAGAGGAAAATCCTCAAGAATTTATAGATGAAATGTACAGGGTCCTAGCTATTCTAAGGGAAAGCTGAGAGGACAAAATTGAATTGGTGGCCTATCAACTCAAAGGCCTTACACAAATGTGGTTTACCCAATGGAAGATGGAGAAGGTGAATGATGAGCCTATTCTTTGGGAGGAATTCAAAGATGCCTTCCTTGACCTCTTCTTCCATATTGAGTTAAGGGAAGCAAAGATGATGGAGTTCATGAACCTAAAACAAGGCCCCATGAGTGTGAGAGTGTATTTCCTCAAATTCAACAAGCTCTCAAAGTATGCTCCTCACTTAGTTGTTGATCCTTAGGCAAGGATGAATAAGATTGTATCAGGATTGTCTGACTTGGTCAGTGAAATGTGTCACACCTCCATGCTCATAGAGGTGATGGACATATCTATACTAATAACATATGCCTAGTAACTTGAGGGAGAGAATATATTAGAAAGAGAAAGATAGGGGAGTCCAAGAGGGCTCGTTATGAAGGTGAATTCCATAGTGCTAAAGGTGGCAGAAGTGGTCATTTTCAACAAGGCCATAAATTTCAAGGCCAAGGGTCATTAAATTCTCAAAACCAATGGTTCATAAATAATAGGGTGAAAACCCTAAGGCTCAAGGTGCTAATGGTGGACCAATACCTCCTAGGGATTTGGATGCTTGCTTTGGGAGTGGTAAATTGGGCCACAAGGTTGTTGATTATCCAAATACTTCAAACAAGGGTAGAGATGGTCTTCGTCAAGGACATTGGCTCATAGAGGTAACGGGGCACAAGGTGGTTAATAAAGAGGTGCTCCATTTTATAATCAGTTTTATGCTCTTCAGAAGAAGTAACAGGTGGATAAGACACCCGGTGTTGTCATCAATATGTTAAAGGTTTATGATTATGATGTGTATGCTTTATTGGATCTAGGTTCCACTTTATCTTTCATTACCCCATTCATTTCTAGTAGGTTTGATATAAGTCCAAGTTATTGTGAACCCTTTGTGGTGTCTACCCCCATTGGTGAGTCTATTGTTTTTAGAAGAGTCTATAGGAGTTGTCTCGTGTCCATATTGCATAAAGTCCTAGCTTGTGATTTTGTTGAACTTAAAATGGTAGATGTTAACATTATTCTTGAGATATATTGTTTATATGCATATCATGCCTTTATTGATTGTAGAACCCACAATGTTAGGTTCTCATTTCCTAATGAACCTATCCTTGAGTGGGAATGTCATGATTCAGTGGTTAAGGGTAGGTTCATTTCTTGTCTTATGGCTCTAGAATTGATTGTTAAGGGTTTCATTTATCATCTTGTAAGGTTTAGGGATGTTGAGAGCAACGTTCCTTCTATTGACTCGGTTCTAGTGGTCAATGAGTTTCTTGATGTCTTTTCTGATGAACTCTCTGATGTTCCTCCCGAAAGGCAAATAGATTTTGCTATAGTCCTCCTCCCTGATAATCAACTTATCTCCATTCCTCCCTACCATATGGCCCTGGCGGAGCTGAAAACATAGGGACCACCAAGTGAGGATTGTCCTTTCATCTTGAGGATCATTATAAACATCATTTAAGGCACTATTGACATGCTCACGTCTTGACAAAATATTAATGTAAGAACCTTTGTTTTATTCCCTATTCCTCATCATATATCATGCAAAGATTGACTTAGACTTAGTGGGTTTAATCATTGATCAGAAAACTCGTAATTCAAGAGAGTCATGCATGAACATAAGAATGATATACTTATTTAAAACATGCATTAATATCCCACACATCTTCATTCAAAACCCTATTTATTGGGGTCATTACCATTAACTCATAACTTATGGAAACAATTACCAAAATCTTACATGATAACATTAAAGGCAAAATACATCATAATACTATATGAAATCATCATTAACATGCATGGTAGTATCTAAGGGAAAAGAAAAGGTGAAAACCTGAAGGAAGGGCTTTGTGGGTCAAAGGATCCCACAAATTGACTTACATACCTTAGTTGGAGCATAAGAAGAAGGAAAATACTGTTATGGAGAAGGATCCTTCAAACCCTAACCTTCTTACCTTCTTTATTAGGCAAAGTAATTGCCTCAGGATTTTTCAGAAAGTGAAAGAATGAAAGGAATATTCCTAAGGGTTTTACGTCTATTTAAGAGCCTAATGAATCACAAAAATTATTTAGATTAAGTCTTGTACTCACAGAAAAGATGAAAAATGTCATTCATTAAAACTGCCAAACATAAACCATGAGACCCTGATTATGGGCCTTGGATTTAACCACGAGTCATGGTTTATGTTATCCTGTTCTCCTTTTTCATTCTTCAAAGACTGTTTACCAACTATTCAAATAATGATCCCATTCAACAGGACGAACACCGATCCATGAGTCGTGGATGGCCTCGTGGAACCTTCCCACACTTGGTGAAATTTCCATTCTCAGGGACACCATTCACGAAGGCTAACCACAGATCATAAACATGGCTATGGACCATCCTATTGGTCATGGGTTACCTTCCAGAAACTCCAAATCTCCTTTATGTCTGGACTCACTCCTACGACTCGATCTACGTTCCATTTTTCCTTCCATGGGCCATAGATGATCTTTGTGGATCCTTTTACACTTAAGAAAATTCCAAATTTCTAAGGCTCACATTAACAAGCCTGGTTTATAGCTCATGGATTAAACCATGAGTCATTGACTAGGTTCGTGAAATGAGACCTGAACAATTCTAGTCTAATTGTTTCTACACTTTTGGGCTTCTAACCTGAGGGTCCTTACAATAGCTCCCGCTTGAGAACATTCATCCCTGAATGTATTATAACAACCTGATCTAGCGGCCTAGTTGCCATACGGCAGATGAGATACTCGAAGACACCTCATCCAAGCCGTCTCAAGCATTCATAGACATTATGTAAACACATTTGCAAAAAACATGGGGGAATGAGGGACTATGGTTCATTTGAACAATGAAGCAACATTAAAAAGAAATGGAAATAACTAATATATGTTATCCATAAGCATACCACTAATACATAAAGGTGGCACCAGTAATAGTCGATTTCCAACAAATAGAAAAGGTGTCCAAAAATAACAACATAGAAAGTAAAAGCCTCATAAGGGTTATAAGTACGTCGTCTAAAAATAATGACAATACAAGATGGAATGAAAAGTTGAAGAGTTCTGAACTAAGGGCTCACCATAAACAAAAGTACTAGTTTGGAGGTTCAACAACTAGCCACGACTTGGTGGAGGAATGCCTATTCCTACATGGTTAAATCATGCAGGCAAAATATATGTTAGTACATTTGAATGTACTAAGTATGTGAGATGCAATACAATGTCATCATTTGAGAGTGTAACATAAGAGTACATATAAAATGGAAGATGCATAATGTAAACTTTAGCATGCGTAAGGAATATGGCTCAACATGAATGAGAGTAATTACATAAGAACACATGAGTAAACAGATCAACATAGGAATCATAACTTGTGAGAAAAAAACCTTGACCTACATTTAAGACCATGTGAGCTACTACATGAAATCTAACATAACCCCCTATGTTGGCACGGGGAGACCACTTGTCAGGTGGAACTTCGTCAACTTTGCATGCATCTTAATAATATAAATGGCCTACATGGATCTACTAGCCTCACCTACAATGGCTCCTATGATCCCACATAGTTAATATGACAAAGAGTTGCTTCTAAGGTTCCCTTACTGAACCCCACTATGATATCACATTTGGTGCTAAGTCATCCCAGAGAATCTTTAAAACATAGCTTAGACTTATAAGTAATAATCATAAGAGTAGCTCAAACTTAAGGAACCACCAAGTGAGTATTGCCCTTTAATCTTGGGGACTTATTTTAAACATCTTTAGGGAAATTGTAAACATGCTTTATATATTTGAAAAGTTAACTTTAAATCTCATCTTTAATACCCCATCATCATCTTAAAACATTCATAGCTTTACATTGAAAACTAGGTGGGCTTTACTTTTAAAATGGAACAATCATAAATCACATGAAACGTAAGGAAATTTCTCCATTAAAGGTCAATAAAAAATGCCCAACCTTTACCATCATCAACACCCATCATGGGGTCATCATCAATAATTAAGACATGCATATATATACTTAGTAAAATAACCATAAGACATCATAAATATCATTTTGTAACTTAAAACATCATAAAATCTTCAAAACATGCATAATACTTCAATGGAACTTAAAGAAAAATATGATACTTAAAATGGGGAACTTTATGGGTGGAAGGATACCAACAAATAAACTCACATACCTTAACAAAACCAGAGAGAACCAAACTTGTAAGATTGGAAAGATATATGGAACCCTAGCTTTCCCTTGAGACCCTTTCCTTACCTTAAAAAATTTTAGAGTGAAGAAGTGAGGAATGAATGAGGGAAACGAGGGCTTGAAGGCTTAAATAGGTCCCTTTTCCCGTCCCCAAAATGACATAGTTTTAGAATAGAACTAATGGGAATGACTAAATTACCTGTTATTAAAAGTTGTTTGAATCAACTTATGGGACCTTGATTATGGTCCATAAGTCATTCCACAGGCTATAGGTCCCATCGTCTGATGACATATCTAAGAATGCTGAAAAAACCACCTTTGTTGGACCCAAAACCACGAGACATGATGGGTCATATGATCTTTCATGGGTCATTTTCTAACTCGTAGGTCACTTCCCTAAAATCTCCAATTTGTCCTTCATATCTTGGGTCCCTCTCACAAAACCACATATAGGTCATAAGTCATCATGCAGGTCGTAACTTGGTTCGTGGGTTACCTTACACTTGGAAACTTTTCCCGTTCCTGAAGTCTAAGGTTCTACAGACCAACCTACGAGTCGTATGTGTACTTACGGGTCGTAAGTAACCCCATAAAACTAGACTTCAGGTCAGATTTTCTGATTTCTTTCCTACAGTTAAGGCTCTTAAACTGGGGGTCATTACAATATCTCCCCCTTGGGAACATTCGTCCCTGAATGTACTTAAAAACATGCTCTAAAGAGTGAACTAAGAGCTAACAACCTAACATGCATGCAAAAATATAAGTTAAACATTATTTATCAAAATTTTTAGATTTCATACTTAAAATATGTCTCAAAGCAGTCCATAAACATCAACATAAATGCAGTCATCATAAAAACTAAAATGCATGGAATTAGAGGTTTGAGGAAGAATTTCTTAGTACCTTAGGCTTGAGTAGAGTAGAATAGGTATAGGTAACACTTCATCATATCCGCTTTCGCTTCAAATGTAGTACCCTTAGCTTGTTGGTTTCTCCAAAGCACTTTAAAAGACTCCACTTCTTTGTTCCTTAGCCTCTTCACTTGCTGATCTAAAATCTCAAGCAGTACCTCTACATAACTCATGTCCTTATCAATGTCCACACCATGCAAAGGAACTACGGAACTTGGATCACCTATGAATTTTCTCAACATAGATATATAGAAGACCGGATAAATCAAATGTATCTCATTGGGTAGATCCAACTCGAATGCAACTTTTTCCACTCTCCTCACTACTTTGTAAGGTCCAACATATCTAGGGCTCAATTTCTCTTTCTTAACGAATTGGATTACACCTTTCATTGGAGACACCTTCAAGTAGACCCAATCCCCAACTTGTAACTCAAGTTCCCTTCACCTCACATCGAAATATGACTTTTTCAGCTTTGGGCCGCTAGAAATTTCTCCCTTATGCTTTTAATTTTCTCCATAGCATCCATCACCAAGTCCGGTCCTATTAATGCTACTTCACCAACCTCGAACCACCCAATGGGTGATCTACACCGCCTACCATACAATGCTTCAAATGGTGCTATTTTGATAATTGCATAAACGTTATTGTTGTAGGCAAACTCTATAAGTGGTAGATGCTCATCCCAACATCCTTTAAACTCTAACACACAAGCCCTTAATATGTCATCCAACATTTGAATTATCCTTTTGGCTTACCCGTTGGTTTGGGGATAAAAGGTCGTACTCAGCTTTACTCTTGTACCAAGTCCCTTTTGGAAAAAATTCCAAAAGTGAGAAGTTAATTGAAAACCATGGTCTGATATAATGGACAATGGAATCCCATGTAACTTCACTAACTCTCGAATGCACAAATGAGCATAATCTTTGGTGCTGAAAGTGGTCTTAACCAGTAGAAAGTGACCGACTTTGTCATGCTGTCTACTATCACCCATATGGAGTAAAAATTCCTTTTGGTCCTTGGCAACCCAACTACAAAGTCCATGTTAATCTCTTCCCACTTTCAAGTAGGAATTTTAATGTCATGAGCTAGGCCTTCAGACCTTTTGTGCTAAACCTTGACCTGTTGACAATTGGCACATTCAGACATGAATTGGGCAATGTCCTTCCTCATACCACTCCACCAATTAACCTCCCTCAAGTCTCGGTAAATCTTGGTAGTAATGCAAAGAATGGAATATGAGGAATTATGGGCTTCTTGCATGATCAACTTCTTCAAATTTTCATCATTGGGCACACACAACCTCCCTTAATAGTAGAGTGCACCATCTCCCCCTTGTGAGAAGAATTCTACCTTTCCATCCTTTACTAAGGCTTTCAACTCATCCAAGGTTGGATAAAGACCTTGTTAGACCTTAACATCATCAATTAGGGGGGAATCAGACCAATGAAGGACCATAGCACCACAACTTCAGGACTCACTCAATTTCACCCTAGTCTAGCCAATCTATGTACATATTTGGCCAACTCTCTTTTATCATCATCTTCAAGGTGAGATACACTTCCCATGGATACTCGACTAAGGGCGTCAGCTACCATATTGGCTTTTTCGGGATGGTACTTCACACTTATGTCATAATCTTTAAGAATCTCTAAACATCTCTATTGCCTCAAATTCAAGTCTTTTTGAGAACATATGTTGGAGGCTCTTACGGTCAGTGAAGGCGTCCACATGAACCCCATACAAATAATGTCACCATATTTTCAAGGAAAACACCACCGACGCAAGCTTAAGGTCATGGGTCAGGTAATTCTTTTCATGCACTTTCAATTACCTTGAGGCTTAGGTAATCACTTTACTATTTTACATTAGCACACACCCTACCCAAATTCAAAGGAACACAATAAACAATAAACCCATCATTAACTTTTGGCAAAGTTAATATTGGAGAAAGTCAATCGATCCTTCAAAGCTTACAATATCCTTTCCCACTAGTCCATCCACAAAAACTTAACTTTCTTTTGGGTCAATTTAGTAAGTCAAGATGAAATGGAGGAGAAATCTTTCATAAACATTTGCTAATAATCAGCTAGGACCAAAAAACTTCTTATGTCGATAGGATTCAATGGCCTTGGTAGATTTCTCACCACTTCAGTCTTCCTCACATAAACCTTAATATTTGTAAGGCCCCACTTGTCAGAAATTTGAAGAGTGCAAGAAATGAGTTCTGGAAATTTTTTGAGTGTCAGTTGTTATGAAGGGTATTACAAGCCATAAGTAGTTCCATGGGTTGTAAGTAGTGCTCGTGGGTTGAAGGTCGGACTTGGTTAAAATGATAATTTCTAAAAAGCGATGTACGACTCATCAGATGGCCCATAAAATGACCTATGATCCATAAGTCAGGTCATAGAATGTGATTCAGAGAAAAATTTCTAAGGGTCTAAAATGGCATCAGACAAGACCATTACCTAACGACCATAAGTTGGACCATGTGTCACGACCTGGATAGGGGGCCTAGATGTGACATGGAGAAAGAGGACCCGAAGACCCTCGATCAAGCCATCATAGCATCATTACACACATCATCGGTTTGGGAATGCGGAAGCCAAACACGTAGCACATAAATTTCTAAGGAATTGGAGACTTGGGACTCAAGCTATGGGGGCAATAACGGGAACGGGACAAACATGCTTGTACATAACACATAGTCATTCGCAATACCCAATCATACAAGTCATAGAATAATAAAAGAGACATTATCATAAATTAAGCTAAATAGCATCGTATTACACAACCAAATATCCGACATACAAGCCAACGTACAAGAGTAAAGATTTATGTCCAACAATGCCTCTACATAGATGAGCGGGGCCTCGACATATTTGGGGCTCACCCTCAAGTCAATAAAAAATAAATACATGAAAGTAAAGAGGTAGATAGACGGTGGCTATTGCCCTTGAACAAAAGGGCTCACCACTAGCAAGTCTTCAACAAGATCTCAATCGTAATCTGGTAGAATGTAGATATCACCCTTGGTCCCTACATGGTTAGAACATGTAGACAAGAATATGGGTTAGCACAATTAAGCACTAAGTATGTGGGCATGTAATGCATATGACAAGTATAGTATGCCCAAGCAACGTGTTAAGGGGACAGGTGATACGAAAGGAGTGCACGCAGCCAAGGAGTAATATAACAAGATGTTATGCCACGATGCATGAAATGAAATCCTATGTTCATATATATAGCAAGGATGTACCTCAACCGACACTCCAAAAAGACCCGATCGAGCCACTATCTAGACCCGGACTACTTGCCAAGTAGTACCCTAAACACCCCTAAATAAGGGATAACATGATGTAGTTCCCTAATAGGAAATTAACCCATGGTGGCACATGGTTTGACGAAAAGGAGTATGGACCCTGTAGAGATAGTCCACCCACCTCCAATCCCTCGATGCAAAGTCTCATCCCATGGGAATACGTATAGGTACATGCAACATTTAAATCGGAAGACTTACATTTACTTTCAAAACATGCATACTTAGTCAAAATGAAACCATTGTTCAAATCATGTACATGCTTAAACCATAGGCTATCAAAGCTTACAAAATGTTTCATGATCATGACTTGTCAATGCAATAAGAGTAGAATATCTATATAACTTATCATATCAAGCCTTGGAACTTATCAAGATGGTGCAAGCACCCGTGATGCTAATAGAGCCATAACAAAGAGACTATGTGATCACAAGCCTTTACTTAACTTATCATAACATACAAAATATGAGTTTCATAAAGAGTTCACCATAACCATAACCATGCATATACCATGAATGAAGATCATGTCACGACCCGGATAGGGGGCCTAGATGTGACATGGCGAAGGAGAACCCAAAAGTCCTCGATCAAGACATCATTGCATCATTACACTCATCATCAGTTCGGAAGCGCGGAAAAATAAACACATAACATATAAATTCTAGGGAATTGGGGCCTTGGGATTCAAACTATGCAGACATTTTCGGGAATGGGATAACATGAGTTCACATGGCACATGATAATAATCTGTAAGGGAACGGGAAAGGGGAATTCAACTATGGGGGTACACTGGGATTATGGGACTTACCACATAAGCACATAGTCATTCAAATCCAAAACATTCATATCATAAGAGTAATAAATGACA
>JBCEWC010010860.1:0-5000 GCA_038996855.1 Solanum aculeatissimum
AGGGAGAGCCCCAATTGGTAGAAAAAAACCCACAACCCCTTGGGGTTATCCTGCACTTGGAAGAAGAAGTAGAAAAAAGAAGAAATACAGTGATAATTTGATTGTTCGTCGCCGTAGTAAATAGGCGAGAAAATCGAATTTCTTTCTTCGTCTTTACAAAACAAAAAAAAATAGGAGTAAGCTGTGATACGTTCACTAAAAAAAAATCCTTTTGTGGCCAATCATCTATTAAGAAAAATTGATAAGATTAATAAAAAAGCAGAAAAAGAAATAATAGTAACCTGGTCCCGCGCATCTACCATTATACCTACAATGATCGGCCATACGATTGCTATTCATAATGGTAAGGAACATTTGCCTATTTATATAACAGATCGTATGGTAGGTCACAAATTGGGAGAATTTGTACCTACTTTCAATTTCCGAGGACATGCAAAAAGTGATAATAGATCTCGTCGTTAATCTTATTTTAAAAAACATATAGATCGGTACTTATGATTCATTAGTAGGAGAGAACCTTATGCTAAGGATAAAAAAGAACAAAACGGAAATACACGCTTTAGGGCGACATATATCTCTATCTGCTGACAAAGCAAGAAGAGTAATTGATCAAATCCGCGGACGTTCCTATGAGGAAACACTTATGATCCTAGAACTGATGCCCTATAGAGCATGTTATCCCATTTTTAAATTGGTTTATTCTGCAGCAGCAAATGCTAGTTACAATCTGGGTTCCGACGAAGCCAATCTAGTCATTAGTAAAGCTGAGGTTAACGAGGGCAATGCTAGGAAGAAATTAAAACCTCGAGCTCGGGGGCGTAGTTATGCGATAAAACGAACTACCTGTCATATAACTATTACAGTGAAAGATGTATCTTTAGATGAATATACATATGAAGAGCTATATTCCTTAAAAAAGTCTAGATGGAAAAAGACAACTATGGCATATTATGATGTGTATAGTAGTGGGGTAGTATGGGACAAAAAATAAATCCACTTGGTTTCAGACTTGGTACAACCCAAAGTCATCATTCACTTTGGTTTGCACAACCAAAAAATTATTCTCAAGGTCTACAAGAAGATCAAAAAATAAGAGATTTGATCCAAAATTATGTACAAAAGAATATAAGAACATCCTCCGGCGCAGAGGGAATTGCCCGTATAGAGATTCAAAAAAGAATCGATTTGATACAGGTCATAATCTTTATGGGATTCCCAAAGCTCTTAATTGAAAATAGACCGCGAGGAATCGAAGAATTACAGATGAATCTACAAAAAGAATTTCATTATGTAAACCGAAAACTGAACATTGCTATCCTAAGAATTGCAAAACCTTATGGAAACCCCAAAATTCTTGCAGAATTTATAGCCGGACAATTAAAGAATAGGGTTTCCTTCCGAAAAGCAATGAAAAAGGCTATTGAATTAACTGAACAAGCAGATACAAAAGGAATTCAAGTACAAATTGCCGGGCGTATCGACGGAAAAGAAATTGCACGTGTCGAATGGATCAGAGAGGGTAGGGTTCCCCTACAAACCATTCGAGCTAAAATTGATTATTGTTCCTATACAGTTCGGACCATCTATGGGGTATTAGGTATCAAAATTTGGATTTTTATAGACAAAGAAGAGGAATAAGAAAACTTTCATTGCTTTTCCCTTCTATCCAGTGATTGAACAAAAAAGGGAAACTAGTTCATTCTTGTTCTGGCCAATCAAACCAATTCGCTTAATTCTATAGGGTTGAATAAAAATTTGATTTTCCTTTTGATAGAATTGCTATGCTTAGTGTGTGACTCGTTGGTTTTTTTATTTAGGGTTAGGATTCAAAAAACACCAGCCCGCTAGTATAAAAACCAACCCATCACTTCGTATTATCTGGATCTAAAAAACCGGTCAAGATATGAGAATCGGTCATATCTTTGTAGCAACTGACATTTTTTTTTGAATAAACTTTCTTCTAAGTTTAAACGAAGAAAGGTGTGGAAAAATGAAATGGAAGGATGAGAGAAAGAGAGAAAAAGAATAGCAATGATATAGAATTCCAACATGTAGGGTCTATAAGTCATCTCATAAAAGACAGTGTAATAAAGCATCAATACTAATTGATTCATTTTTCAATGAATCCTTCTTTTCTTATAGAAGAAGAAAATCAAGAGCTTCGAGCCAATAAAGACTAAGAAGATTGACTCAAGAATAAATTGGATTGTGAGCTCCGTTGTAGAATTCTGACCTAAGCATTAAGTACGAAGCGGTGGGAACGATAGAACCTGTGAATGCAAAAGATTTTATTGAATAAATGAATCTTACTGATTTACTAGTCGGGATGGCGAAATGAACCATAAATCAATTCATCTATTCTGAGAAGTCACGAACAAGTGCTACGACTGAAATAGAGATTGCAAGAGTAAATATTCGCCCGCGAAAACTTTTTTTTTTTGAATTGGTAAACTTGGATAAAGGACAAAAGAAAATAAAGATTGATTAGAACGTTAGAAAAAAACCTATTATTTATAAAATCCAATTTTTTTTTCTAAAAACGCTCGAATATCTATTCAAATTAATTGAAATTCCGTTTTGAATCCTTTTATTCGCGAGGAGCTGGATGAGAAGAAACTCTCACGTCCAGTTCTGTAGTAGAGATGGAATTCCGAAACAACCATCAACTATAACCCCAAAAGAACTAGATTCCGTAAACAACATAGAGGAAGAATGAAGGGAATATCTTATCGAGGGAATCATATTTGTTTCGGTAAATATGCTCTTCAGGCACTTGAACCTGCTTGGATCACATCTAGACAAATCGAAGCCGGTCGACGAGCAATGACACGAAATGCACGTCGTGGTGGAAAAATATGGGTCCGCCTATTTCCAGATAAACCAGTTACAGTAAGATCTGCTGAAACACGTATGGGTTCGGGGAAAGGATCCCCTGAATTTTGGGTAGCTGTTGTTAAACCGGGACGAATACTATATGAAATGAGTGGAGTAAGCGAAAGTGTAGCTAGAAGGGCTATTTTAATAGCAGCATCCAAAATGCCTATACGAACTCAATTTATTATTTCGGGATAAAAATGTAGAACTGACAAAAATGAGTCTTGGGGATGAAACAAAACCGCAGGTTTCTTTTTTTGGACAAAGAATATTTCTTTTACTTTTTTCATCCTTTGCATTGGAAGAATAGACTAAACAATTGATATGATTCAACCTCAGACCCATTTAAATGTAGCGGATAACAGCGGGGCTCGGGAATTGATGTGTATTCGAATCATAGGAGCTAGTAATCGTCGATATGCTCATATTGGTGACATTATTGTTGCTGTGATCAAAGAAGCAGTACCAAACATGCCCCTAGAAAAATCAGAAGTCGTCCGAGCTGTAATTGTTCGTACCTGTAAAGAACTTAAACGTGACAGCGGTATGATAATACGATATGATGACAATGCTGCAGTTGTGATTGATCAAGAAGGAAATCCAAAAGGAACTCGAATTTTTGGTGCAATCCCCCGGGAATTGAGACAATTCAATTTTACTAAAATAGTTTCATTAGCTCCAGAGGTATTATAAAATGTAATCATGATATCTTTGGGGTATTTGAAAGAAATAGATTAAGAACTAGATTAATTCGTAGATTGTATCTCACGCATATACCTTGAAAAATTCATATTCATAAACCAATAAAAAAGAAAAACATGTTGATTATATCCAATTTTGAGGCACCAATCATTTTAGTTCATCATGGGTAGAGACACTATTGCTGAGATACTAACCTCTATACGAAATGCTGATATGGATAGAAAAAGAGTTGTTCGCATAGGATCTACTAATATTACCGAAAATATCGTTACAATACTTTTCCGAGAAGGTTTTATCGAAAATGTAAGAAAACATCGAGAAAAAAACAAATCTTTTTTGGTTTTAACCCTGCGACATAGAAGGAATAGGAAAAGGACCTATAGACGTTTTTTAAATTTAAAACGGATCAGTCGACCCGGTCTACGAATCTATTCTAACTCTCAACGAATTCCTAGAATTTTAGGTGGGATGGGGATTGTAATTCTTTCGACTTCTCGGGGGATAATGACAGACCGAGAGGCTCGACTAGAAGGAATCGGCGGAGAAATTTTGTGTTATATATGGTAATCCTTTTAATATCCAAACAGCATCCGAAACCCTTTCCTATTTTAAAAAAAAAAAAGAAAGGGGGGGAGTTGTCTAATATCCTTTCTCCTCTCTTAGTTGATACTTCAAGGAGGCTTTGAATGAAAGAAGAAAAATGGATTCATGAAGGTTTAATTACTGAATCGCTTCCCAACGGCATGTTCCGGGTTCGATTAGATAATGAAGATCTGATTCTAGGTTATGTTTCAGGAAAGATCCGGCGTAGTAGTATACGGATACTACCAGGCGAAAAAGTCAAAATTGAACTAAGTCGTTATGATTCAACCAGAGGACGTATAATTTATCGACTCCCAAACAAGGATTCGAAAGATTAGGTGGTTTTTATTCAATACGACTCGAGATGAAAAATTTCAAGAAACTTATTTTCTACCAAGAAGTAGATTCAGAATTAAGATAAGGAATGACAAATATGAAAATAAGAGCTTCCGTTCGTAAAATTTGTGAAAAATGCCGCCTAATCCGTAGGCGGGGACGCATTATAGTAATTTGTTCCAACCCGAGACATAAACAAAGGCAGGGATAATCAGATTCGCTAAAGGGCTCAATGTAGAAAGAACCTGTTTTGACAGAAAATGGATATATCCATATATTTCTGACTCATATTTATGAGATGATACACTATGGCAAAAGCTATACCGAGACCCGGTTCACGTAGGAATGTACGTAGTCGGAATGTACGTATTGGTTCACGTAAGAGTGCACGTAGAATACCAAAGGGGGTTATTCATGTTCAAGCAGGTTTCAATAATACCATTGTCACGGTTACAGATGTACGGGGTCGGGTGGTTTCCTGGTCCTCGGCCGGGACTTGTGGATTC
>JBCEWC010010860.1:12500-17251 GCA_038996855.1 Solanum aculeatissimum
TTGTTGGGGGAATTCATAGTACTATTATCAATTCGAATAATTTATGGTTGGCTTTGATTGGACTAAAAAAATGAAGTATCCAGGCTCCGTTTAGAAAAAACCCAATGGGGAATATATCTCTGATTACTACGTGTATCATAAAGGATTCCTGTTTGTTATTTGTAAAGGCATAACAAAAAGAAGTGGTGATGGGAAGATTTGTCCTATATGTTCAAATCCAAATCGGGCGGATCTTTACCCGGAGTAGAGCATAAACCTAAAAAAATGAAAGAGACCCATTCAGGAACAAGAAAATACCATCGCGATTTGGATTGAATCTCGATGAAACAATACATCAATGAGAAGTTAATTCGATAAGTTTATCGACTTTTTCTATTATAAGTAAGAAGTCAAAATTCGTCTTTATTGAAAACTCGAAGAACAAGAAAAAGCCCTTTCCTTAGAAGTTCGAAAAAACCTGCTATGAAAAAGAATAGGAAAAAAGAAAGAGGACTGGCATCTATACATTGATTCTTTTTTCGCAACTTTTTTGTGAACCGTATGCATCAAAAGGTGCATGTACGGTTCCTAAGGGATACAATTTTACCCTACTCAACGTACTTTATCGATTCAGACTCCTTATTTTAGGCATGGAAATTGATGAAGAGAGCGGGAATCAACTTGTGGGTCTTCTAGTATTTCTATATATGGACGCCCCTAACATAGATATGGTTTTAGCTATAAACTCCCCTGGCGGGTCGTTAGTACATGGACTGGCTATTTTTGATATGATGGAATGGGTGGAACCAGATGTTATGACAGTAAACGTGGGATTCGCCGCGTCAATGGCATCTTTGATCCTGGCTGGAGGAGAAGCCCAGAAACGTTCGGCACTCCCTCACTCTCTGACACTGATGCATCAACCCTTTACTTCTTCGTTCAAGGGTCACTCGTTCGACCTGCGCCTGGAAGCGGAAATCATCATGAGTCTGCGCGAGAGCGTCGGAAGGGCTTATGAAAAAAGGACAGGCCAGCCATTAGGTCTTATACATAAAGACTTGGAAAGAGACTCTTTGATGACAGCAACAGAAACCAAAGCTTATGGAATTGTTGATGATCTAGGACGTCCAGATCTATTCAGAGTTCCCCATCTAAAGGGTAAAGATGGAAGGGGTGAAGATAGAAGGCCTGGAGATAAAAGGGGTGAAGATCGAAGTCCTGAAGCGCAAGGTATGTGGAGTGACGATAGCTGAAGTGACGGTCACGATAGCTGGGGTCAAGTGTGGGGTGATGAAGATCCTTGGAGTCAAGAGTAATGAAAAAATGGATTTTGTGCAAATCCTTGATTTGAAATTGGATCTCCGAGTTTACTATTCTATTAACTAGAATAACTTCATAATCATCTGGTTAGGATCAATCTAAACCAGCCCATTATGTATATGATTCAACATGCCAACTATTAAACAACTTATTAGAAATACAAGACAGCCAATTCGAAATGTCACGAAATCCCCCGCTCTTCGGGGATGTCCTCAGCGCCGAGGAACATGTACTAGGGTGTATGTGCGACTCGTTTAGATCATGAGCTGACACAAAAAAAGCAAGAAAACCGCTTTCCAGTATGAATGATCAGGACCAGTGAATCGGATCGAGTAAAAGAAGGAACTCCATTCACTATCTAAAAATAAGCAAATCGATCCCTCTTTTGTGTAGAAAGTTTATGGTTTCCGTTGGTGCAAATCCAATCACCTGAATTTAAGATGAGAAGCAATTCTCCATTGGTAGCGAATGCTTATCCATTAAGCGGAGGAAATCTTATTGAAATTCAAAAAAACAGAAAAATGAAGTTCTCACTCAGTCAAGAACGGACTACGAGGGTCAGCTACCCCAGCTAACTTTCCTAATTAAATACCGTTACTGTATAGGCGGGTCTCATTGTGAAAGACCTGTTACTGGATCATTCATGGGTAGAGCCAAAGAGTGTGGTGTGAACTATACAAGTTACCAATAACATTGATTAAATGAAATATGAAATAAAGGCTCCGGTGTATAGAGAAGACCTCACCGTTTAAGAAGTAACCATAGAAACGATGGAACCCCACTATTTCTTTATCCATTTAATTTGTAGTTCTTTTTTTTTTTATTGATTTGATTTTTGACACCTAGCAAAAGAAAATTTCTTATTTCTTTTGTATTTCGCAGTAAAATGCTTTTAAAAAGAAAAAATCGTGGTCGGGAAGGTTATAGTAGCCAAAGCCATTGGAATTTGTAGTTTATACATTGGAAAAATCCGTTTGGTTATTAATAGACCAGGACGGGGAAAGGAATAACTACAAGAAAGGAAATGAAATTAAGTAGTTATTCGTCAAATTTTGATTTCTTCAATGACCAGAACTAAACGCGGATATGCAGCTCGGAGACGTAGAACAAAAACCCGCCTTTTTGCCTCAAATTTTCGAGGGGCTCATTCAAAACTTACTCGAACTATTTCGGAACAGACAACAAGAGCTTTGGTTTCAGCTCATCGGGATAGGGATAAGCAAAAGAGAAATTTTCGTCGTTTGTGGATCACTCGGATAAACGCAGTAATTCGAGAAAGCGGAGTATCCTATAGTTATAGTAAATTAATACACGATCTCTACAAGAGACGGTTACCTCTTAATCGTAAAATACTTGCCCAAATAGCTATATCAAATAGGAATTGTCTGTATATGATTTCCAACGAAATTAGAAAAGAAGTAGATTGGAAAGAATACACCGGAATAATTTAAACGGAGTTCCCCGGAGAATGAACTCCGGGAGGTGGAGTCGAAATGACTATGAGAAAATAGGCTAAAGTATTCAAACTGAATGAACACGTTCAATAAAAAAAATATTTTTTCCGCATTCGTTTTTTTCTTACGACACGAGAATCAAATTTGGATTCTCGGATTTGTGGAACCAAAGACCAATCCGCGTTTGAGTTCGGATTGGAATTCTGATTCAAGTGAACTAAGTCTATTTCTTTCTGGTTCTAAGACCAGTAGTTCTAGCGGTCGACTTGGTTCTTTGAAATTGTTTCTCATTATTGAGAAAAGGTAACAAAGATAAAATACGAGCTTGTTTTATAGCAATAGTAATTAATCGTTGTTGTTTCAAGGTCAATCTACTCACTCGTCTAGATAATATTTTTCCTTGTTCACTAATAAATCGAATAAGTAAACTCATGTTTCTATAATCAATTCGATCCCCCGGTTGAATTGGGGGCAAACGCCTACGAAAAGATCGCTTGGATTTAAGAAAAGGTCGCTTGGATTTAAGAAAAGGTCGCTTGGATTTATCCATGGTTTGTTTAGTTTATTTCTTATCCCGAAAATCCTATTTCTTAATTATTATTTTAACCCCAAATAGGATTATTATTTATTTAAATCCGTTCTATTTATATTTCAATATGTTCTATAGAATGTCATTTTTCCCCTGTCAAGTATAAAACACAGACTTGGGTCGATCTATTTCTTTATTTCCCCGTGAATTGTATGTTTGTAACAATAGGGACAGAATTTTCTCAATTCTAATGGATTAGGCGTATTGTGCCGGTTCTTTTGAGTAATATATCTGGAAATGCCCCTTGATACCTTCTTAACACCGTTTCGGATACAACTGGTACATTCCAAAATCACCGTTCCTCGCGCATCTTTCCTCTTGGCCATGAACCTCCTTTGGATTTTTGATTTACTCAACTCTTCTATTTTGATTCGAAACGCAGAAAAAGAAAGGAAGGAAAAATAGAAGTTACTAACTAGAAATCCAAGTCTAAAAGATCAAAATCAATATCAATAAAGTAATAATAAATCAAAGCAAAGCCGTAGTAAATAAAAAAATAATTAAGAAAATGATTTCGAAACTCTATTTCAACCCGACGGACGGTATTTCAGTTAAAGATCTTTTATTCTTGCCCTAAACTCGCATTTCCTACTCTACCCCCATGCCTCTATTAGTAATATTCATTGAATTCGAATTTGAACCCGAGTCTCGCAGACGTTGAATCCACTTTTATTCTTTCTCTTTCGTCCCTTATTCTAAAAATAAGAAAAAAAAGAGAAAAAAGAGAAAAAGGGAGGAGGAGGAATTAGTTACAGATATTTGATTGTATCTCTAATCTTCTTCATCCCTTCCGATGTCAATAACTAGGATGAAAAAAAGGGGAATGTCAACGCATCCGGGAAAAAACGATTAATCTCTATCAATAGACCTGCCAAAGCCCCGAACCATAGGGTACTTAGTACTGGGGCCACGGAGAGATATGTTTTTAGATCTCGCATTGAAAAACCTCCTTTTTGATTTATTGTAATACATAAAGATAATGCATATATGATCAGATGCATATGTAGTTAAGGGCCACTTAGAGTTGTACACGGAATCCCTAATTCAAATTGAAATGTACAACGATCCATAAGATTTTCCTTTTCGTAAGTTTAAAACAGAAAAAAATACATCCCCTCTTCGCGAGTAGTTCGAAAAAATACTCATTTATTTTTATGATGGGTTCTGTATGTTGTATATAGAATAAGTCTTTTCCTTTTCTTATTATTCTATTATATGTTAATAGAGACCAAAAAGACGAAATGGGCAGAAAATTTGTGTTTCTCAATGGAGGAACTAGAGGTGTGGAAAACAAGACAGGAATTGTCTACAATGACACTGTAGAACAATTGGAGGGATGTGGCGCAGCTTGGTAGCGCGTTTGTTTTGGGTACAAAATGTCACGGGTTCAAATCCTGTCATCCCTACCT
>JBCEWC010010861.1:0-17250 GCA_038996855.1 Solanum aculeatissimum
ATTTTAATTGATAAAATGAAATTAAGAAAACATTTATTTTCTTACATTTTTATTAGTTAATGTGATTTAAAAAAAAATAACAAAAGAATTTTTTAAAAATATTTTTTTTATTAGTAATACAATATGTTTAAAATATGTATATACATTCATTTAAAGGACATTTGTAACTCATTTGGTAACAATAAGGACATTTTTGACCAAAGTATCATTGACAAGGATATTTTGGACCAAAGAATAAAATCAAGGGCATTTTTGACCCTTTTCCGTTAGTATCAGGACATTTTTGACCCTTTCTGATAGTACAAGGACATAAATGGCCCAAAGTATAAAATGAAGACATTTTTGCTCTTTTCTAATAGTACAAGGACATTTTTGACCCTTTTCCCTTTAAATAAAGGAAAAGCAAAAGAAAAAAAATCAATACCTTTCTGATTTTGTAAAAATTACTTATTTTAAAATAAAATGAAAAGACAAAATACCAATTATTTTAAAACGAGTGAGTATCAAATTGCTGAGGAGATTGAAGGATTATCTTGAAGTTTGATAAGATAAAAAATCAAAACTAAATGATAAAATTCAACAATAATTTTTTAGAATTATGTAAAAGGAGTTTTTAAAAGGAGTTTTTTGTTGTTTCTCATCCGATGTTCGTAAGGTTCAAACCTATGACTTTTGGTTAAGGAAAGAGTAATCTCATTCGCTACACCATATTCTTTGATAGTTTTAGAAGGACGTATTTATAAGTAACTCGTATTACTTGCCCAAATATTCAACCACATATATATCCACTGCATCAACACGAAAAATACGTAGTAAATATATAGTACTCATAAAAACTACAATAAATAACGATGGGAACAATTTTAAGGCAAAATTGAACGCGTTTAAACACAATCACATCATCAATCTTTGCCCAAATGATTACTTTGTTCGTTTTAATTAATTTATATGACTTGATGTAATTTGTTTTTTAAATATCTTTTAATATTTATGATCTCAAACAAAACTTTGTATAGCTGCAAATTATTTATTAAGGATAAAACAAATAAAATTTTTAATTAAATTATTTTTAATTAAACAAAAATATCTAACACTCTTCTCGAACTATATTAAGAAGAAAAAGGTATCATTATTATATAAATTGGGACGAAAAAAAGTATTCTCCGCGATCTTGACAACTATAGCATCCTTGAAATTTCATCATTAACCAATTCAACAAGTCCTTTCAATGATTTGATAATAAAAAGTACGTACTAGCTAGATAAGTCGTTTTATTCTATATTTTCACACCACAATTTCTACCATTTTGAGGCCCCGCAAATGACCTTTGATTGACATACCAAATATTCGAATTTTAATTTATATGGTATAAATTGATATGGTATGTTGACGGGGTGTACACAATAGGTTGTGCGACGATTTTGATATCATCTTGCATTGCATTGCATATCATCTCATTATATTACTTGTGGTTGCTTTGGATTGACTTATTTGAGATTATATGTTTACTTTATTCGCGTCGTTCTATATAAATTGGCGGCACCGATGCCAGACTGGTTTTCCTGTTGCAGGTGGAAACGTTCTTAGATTATTTCATATTTCATTCAATTTATGATTCCCAGTCGGTTAAACCTGTTGGATACATTTATGTGTACTCATCCCTACTTCTTTCTCCCCCCACAGATTCCAGACAGGGATTTTCACGTGGTGGTTGATTCGTTCGAGCAGTTGATTATCCAGATCTAGTGGTGAGATTCAGGGCTTCGAGTTGCCATCAAATTCTATCTTAGTTGTGTAGTCTTTATTTCTATTCAAAGATTAAGATGTACTGATTTCACTAGTTTTTATGTTAGATGCTCTTTACACTCGTGACACTAGGTTTCGGGATATGATTTTATGCGGCGACTATTTATCTATTGAGTTTTTCTTCTTTTAGTGTGCTTTATTCTGGGGTTTGAAAGTTAAGTGGTCTTTTAGTCATGACCCCGTTTTGGGTCGTGACAACATGTTACCTTACTCATCTCTCGGTCATAGCCATCACAAGTATTAATGCACAAATAATAATAGATGCAATGTGCACAATCTCAGTTTCATCATAATTTATAATATCATAATAGTTTCAGTATCATCACGGTCTCAATATCATCACAGTCTCAATATCAATCATATCTCAATATAAGAGCCATCTCGATATCAATATCCATTAATTCACAAGATCACATGTATTACGAATTCATAATAAAATCACAAGTCAAAATATCACCGTATGAACAATTATTCAATTCAAAATCTCATGATCAAAGCCTATGATGATACAATTCTACCCCAAAGTACTAACTACATACACATAGGAGCATGCAAGATTCAATCATACTTAAGAAAATGCTAGAAGTCCACTTGCCTTAGAAAAAAATCTCTAATCAAGTCAAATTCAAAGCTTTCCCTTTCCTACAGTACTCCAAATCACCATAATCTATTCAAATATAGTATCACAATCACATAATGAATCTAATGACACTAAAATCAATCAATTCGGGTGAAGAGGGTAAAATGGTAAAAAAAAATCATGTCGTAAAAAGTAGTCAAAAACTGAAATTTAACACATGAAAACATTTCTCAAGTAATAATGAGTTCGCCGGTGAAAACAGTTTCGAAAATGGAGCTGAAATGGGGAAGAAATCATCAAATTAGTGTTAGGAATCAAAGTCCAAAAAAATTCTAAATTCTCCAATTAAAATTTCCAATTTCTAAGTTAAAAACACAATTTAATCAACGAAAATTAAAAAAATAGGTAATAAAATAGTTACCTAATATATTTGCCTTGAAAAATCTCTTGAAAATGAAGCTTAAAGTGTTGAAAATGGCGAAAAATTAATTAAACCCATCACTTAAAAGTCATTACTATTCAAGTATTTAATATATTCCATGAGCGCGAAGAATAATCCGCGAATGCGGAGCACTCCATACCCTAACCCTCCATGAACACGAAGAGATAGTCCGCGAACGCGGAGGCCCATAGTAAACAACTTCATGAACGCGGATGTGGGGTCTGCGAACGCAGAGGGTACAACACCTAGACCTCCGCAAACGCGATGCCAAGCCTGTGAATACGAAGAGTAAATGAGGCATGTACTAGATATTGTTCAAACCAGCTATTACACAACACAGGACGATCACGAAATGGACTCTCGGGATTCGTTCGGAACCTCATGAACATAAACCAAACATGGAATTAACCCTATGAAAAATGCCGTTCTAGACTCAATGAAACTGTCAGCATTTGAATTCGAGATCTCCTTGGCCCGGAACCCGAGAAAGATCGTCTAAACTAGCTTAGGACTCAATACTCAAAATAATTTTGGAAGCTCTAAAAATTACAACGAAGTCATTTCTAGCGTTAGTTTCACCACCCGGAACTACTGGAACTGACGAAATTTCGATTGGAGCTTTCAAACTCTGAATGTTGACTAAAGTCAAACTATAATCTAAAATGAGCTAAAAATGCAACGTTGGGTCAAAAACCTCCGTTTTAACTCCGAATTCAATTCTGTAAGTTCTCCTAGACCAGATTTGACATTTTGGAGCTGATGGAATTGACAAAATTGAATTCCGACACTCGAAATTCAAGATGACCACAAAACTCGAAATTTCCAACTTTAAGCCTTTAAAAACTCTTTCTTTAGCAAAATTCCAACTCTTTACAAGGTTTTCAAAATTTGACTTTTAGACTTAACCAAAAATGACACAAGGCAATTTTCGAGAAGGGAAAAACGATAATTTTTTCGAAAATGCCAAAAATGACCTTCAAGGTCATTTATAGAAAATCACGAAAATGCTTGTAGCTTGAGGTGTGCCTTATGACACTGTTCTTAAGTATATTTCATCCAATATAGGTGTATTCTCCCGAATTTAACAAGCTCTTTTAATATATAATTATGATCCAAAATCTAACAAAGATTTTAAATCATAGAAAATCAGCAAAAGAAAAAAAGAAGAGGAAGATAGTGTTCACTGTATATTCTCTCCCAAAACAAAAAGAGGAATATAACCATTTAAAAATATTTTAATTATGCTCTATAGTTATAATTTGAATAATTACATTTTGTAACTATAGCTATAACAGTGTTTATATATTTCGTTATACAATTTGCACAACGTTTGTATAATTTGCTATATATTTTGTAGTTTTTGTATAACATTTGTATATTTCGCTAAACAATTCGCAGTGTTTGTATTCTTTGTTATACAATTCGCGCACAACGTTTGTATAATTCACTATACAATTTGCAGTTTTTGTATAACGTTTGTATCTTTCATTATACAATTTACGCACAACATTTTCATAATTCGCTATACAATTCGCAGTATTTGTATATTTTGCTATACAATTTGTGTAGCGTTTATATAATTCGCTATACAATTTGCAATGTTTGTAAATTTGATATAGTTCACTATACAAACTCAAAATGTAATTATACAAAAATGTTAGTCACAAACCGTAATTATTTCAAACTAAATTATATTAGTTAATTAACTAATATATGTTTACTTATCCACGTAATTTTTCCAACCAAAAATTGAGAAGAAAATTATATAACAAGGAAGTTACCAACCAGTGGTCTAAAATAGTAAATGCCACAAAGGACTATTAAAAAAAATTGAAGACAATTTGCCAATTAAGGAAAATTACTCTACCTAGTTTTAATTCAAAAATAACGTTGGTCATCAGTTATTTGACTAAAAATGTAGCACATGAAAGTTGCCTTAATTATGATTAGTAAATAAGCAATTATCCTTTCAACCAAAATAACTAGAGGAATTATAAAATATATATATATATATATATATATATATATATATATTATTTTTTTTTTATTTTTTTTTAATTTTTTTTTGAGATACTAATTAAAAATAGCTACCAACCCATCATACCCCCGCAAGTTGTAATTTTAAACACATTCTTTCCAAAACTAAAACTTCAAATCAATCTAAATCACTTTAGCAACAATACAAGAAACTATCAAACAAATATCATCTTTCCCCTTATAATTAGCTACATCACTTGGTTTATCCATTTGATCTTTCTTTCCAAATACACACCAATATCAATATTTTACTAACAAAAGTTAACTAATCACTAATATTGACATATTCCACAAAGCCAAGGTTGCAACATTCAAGAGCCATATAGATAAGTACTTATTAGCCGATGATGATCAAGAAACCATCCGCTAGAGCAGGCGCAACGGCTCGTTGAGTCGAAAATCATGATGGTTGGTCGAGCTTGTTAGCGCAAGTAGCCATCTTATTCGACTCAAGAGTTATCATAGTGGCAAGTACCTCATGGCTTTCGACGAACCATTTCTACTTGGCTAGATCACTAATAGGAGTAGCAAACAAGCAGGTCGAATATGAGTCGATCAAAAATGAGTTAAACAAAAATTGATAAAATACTTTACTCAATTCATATTTTAAATGGATAAAAATGAGTTCCTCAATCAATAATATGGATAAATATTCGATAATATGGGTATATATGAATACCCATATTATAGTATGAATTATGTTAAAAGTTTCATAAGCAATTCTTTTTACCTATTCCTGACCCCCATCCCCGACTCTACTAAGAAAAAGTTTTAAAATTTTAATTTTTTTTTTAAAAAATAATTACTATCCCGGCCACTAACCTCCGACCTATTAGGATTGTTCAAAATCAAACCGAAATTGATACCCCAAATTGAAAAGAAAGTTATTGATTTATTGATAATGGGTTATTTGTTTAGTAGTTTTAATAACGTTTTAATCTTTTTTTCATTAGGTTATCGGTTCTTAACGGTTTTAGATTTTTTCTTAACGGACTAATTGATAACCTGATAGTAAATTAAATAATTATATTTGTACCATTTGGTATATAAAGTTCTTCATAGTTTCATACCTTTAAATTTTGTGACAAATCTTAACGGTTAAACCGACAATGATTAATAACTAATAAGTCAATATCATAATGATTTTATAGCGGTTTAGCATGTGTACAGATCGATAACTAATAAGTCAAATTAATAAACTTCAAAATCAAACTAAATGCAGCTTGTAATGGGGTCAACCCTTGCGATCTAACCACTTAGGCAGCCTAGCACCCTTAGACTCAACCCTCTTTTATTTGCCTTGATCTAGTTCAACACTTAGCCAATGACTACAAATTTAGAACAACATAAGCAAGTACAAGAACAAGTTCCAAATTTGTATGAAACTCGTGCCACAAAGAAAGCACACACACACTTACCCTTACAAAATTCGTCCGACACAACTCTGTTTGAGATTGTTCTGTCTATGCCTTTATATAGGCCACAATACTTGATCACATGCCAGTCACATGCCTACAATTTTCAGTTGGCATCCCAGCTGATAGATAATTATTTAAATTCGAATTTACAATCTTATCTACAATGCTGACAAGCCTACAATGGCTAGTAACTGCCAAAATCGCCCAACTGCCCACGTTGTGCAGGGCATACACGAGCAACCTTCAAATTTGACGCCAAAAGACCACCTTAGCTTGGCAGCTTCACGTCTGCCCATGTGCCTGCGCCTCCTGGCTTGCACAACTTGCCATCGTGGTCCAATTCCCTAAGCCAATGCTCTTGTCCAACACTTAGACTCAAACTTGTTTAGTCACGATCACAACCTTTTCTTGCCTTAGCTTTTCTCTAGCCACACCCATGCCACAAGGTCCTTTTTCCTTGAACTTAACCTTGACTGAAGTCATTGTGCTTTGACTAGGTTCATCATGTAATTCCCTAACCAAGCCTGAGCCACTCGAACCATCAAGTTGAGGGTCTGACTGAAGTTAAATGACACGTCGATGACGAGTGTTCGTTGATGGTCCCGAGCATTGTTCATCGGTTTCTGATGAAGTTTTTGGCTTGGAAATGGGATCTTCTGTTGGAAAATATCACACAACGAAAGCATTCTCAAGATCATACTGTTTACATGAATTATAGACAACAATCAAGAATACGTAACACACAAAGTATGCTGAAAATTAATTCAAGGAATAACTCTTGAAGCGTGAGCAGATATCTTGAAGCAAATCAAAATCTAGTTCTACGGTCTTCTATAGTGATCCCAAATTAATAGTCAAACTCTCTCAATACTTGGGTGGACAAGTATTGTTTAGAATACTAACTCTTCTTTTCTAGGTTAGGAGAACCCCTACTGATAGAGGACCTTTCTCAATCTAAAAAGAAGAAGAAAACACATTTTTCTTGAAAAACAAGAAACTAATGTGTGCCCTTTTTTCCTTAGGAATAGAATTCTGATTTTTAGTTAAATATAGACACTATATGGATCACAAAATTAATTGTTGAGGCTTCTTAAAATGAAAATAATTTTAATTTATTTGAATTATTCTTACCATAATAAATTACAAATTATTCCACTAAAAATTCATAATTGCACTCCTCACTTTGTATTCCAAAATTCCCCATTAAACAATTATGTAATTTCCCATCTTATGATTACAGATACTAATCAATAAATCAAATTACTGACGAATTTAATTTAATAATTAATTTCCTTTAGAGCAATACTTAACTTATTTCATGCGCCAGATCTATAAATCTACCGGTCGGTTTTGCACATGAAAACTTATAAGCATCTCATAAAAGAGTGTATCATCTATCTCTACATTGAGACATGAATTTCATCAACTAACTAATTGTTTCATTAATATATATTCTTATAATCCAATTTACCAGACATATCGACCCATCTCAGAATCTCACCTTTTAATAAATCAAAATGATAATTAATATATAGAACTCATAATCGTTATATCAGGATTAAGAATATAAGTACATTTTAATAATTTAGAGAACATATTTTTATCAATCAGTCCAATAAATATATATATCTCTACTTGGTCCTGTTCAATACATACAAAATGTATTAGTACGAGAAGTTAGAACTATACCATTCTCATAATCAAGATAAATTACATATAATCTCGTGCTACAATCTTCCTAATGGTTTGTCCAAATTTTCATCTAGATTGTGAACTATAACTTTAACTTATAAAATCCGAAGATTTGATCTTTTGTGTCTAAGTTTAAACTCTATACACCAAATCAATATAAGTTGAGGACACATATATGATAAATTGATCTATTTAATGTAATATTTTATTGAATTGAATAAATAAATAAACAATTATTCAATAAATAATACTATATCTAAACGCATAATTAATAGTATATTCTAACATCTCCGGCTATATGTTCGAGTTTTTGTTCTTCACCTAAAATGCTATGTATGTTTTTTAATCATGTCAATATTGCTAATGATGCAGAATAAAAAATTTTGAAAAAATTATAATTAAAAAAAAATAACTCTTCAAATAGTAATACATTCATATAAATTGAAATAGAAAAAATAGTTATTAGCAATAAAAAAATTAATAAAGGTAAAAAAAATGTAATTCCCACTATCTTATAATAAATTACGACCTTAGTAAGAAAGAAGTATTAATAGCTTTTATTTATATTACTAGTTGTAGGGAGCAAGTAAAGAGAAGAAAAAACAAATTTCTTTTTCAACGTGACGAAGCACCATAATTAATTAATGATAACGTGGACATAATATGAGAAAAAATATACTAAGTATAGAAATATAGTTAGAATTACGTTACTATCACTATACTTTGATTTTAAAAAGTAACTTACGGTTTCCCCTTTTTTCTGTTTTTGCAACTATAATCACATGTCATTCCGATTATTATTAGGAAAAGTTTTTATAGAATACGCAATTTATTAATTAAAAATATTTTTTTTTATTGATTTGATAGTACTCGAAAAGATAAACTATGCTTCACACACTTATTTTGATTGGTTTTTGTCCCTGCAATAAAATTGAAGAGGAATATGTATAAACCTTCTTGGCCAAAAATATGAGTAACTCAGTTGGTTGGTTACCTGAACTTCCACTTTGTTGGTGAGAGTTCGATTCTCTACATTGTAATCCCCTCCCCATTTCTCCTTCCCCTACCCCCAATACAAAAAAAGAAAAAGAAAAAGCAAAACAAAACTTGTTAGCCTAATTAATTTAAATTTATGCTAACGTAAGGCTAATAACAAATTTTCATTTTTAATACTAAAATTCGAACCATTTAATAAAAAATAAAGATTCTTATTCACTAATTCCTTTTCACTTCTTAATGGTATTCAACAATATATTCTAGGGGTGGAGTTTTATAATTAGTTAGGGATTATATTTAAATTGTATATACTTGTGAGAACAATTAAATTATATAAATTACTAGTGCAATTTTTTTTTTATTGTCAACATAGGTTTATCAACTTATTATGATTAATTGAAATTATTATTATTAGCATAAATCATTATGATTCTTTCGTCATTACCTTATGAGTTTTCTAGTTATGTAAATAACTTTTACGATATCAATGTATAAAAATTTGAATTCATGTGATAATATTAAACTATGATAATTTTCCCATTTTATGGAAAAAGTCCATATTTTTCCATAGAAGCCTAGTTGATCATTTTGGTTCCTCTATTTTCACAGCCGCATTTGGAAAAATTACACCGATAAGTAAATTTATACTAGTTAATTAGCTAATATAGTTATAGTTTCAATTAATTATGGCACACGACAAATATTTAGTTGTAATTACAATTTGAGTTTTATATAATTCTCGCAATTTATACAAATATTGTGCGTGATTATACAAAAATTGTGTGCGAATCAAATTATATAACGAAATATACAAACACTTTGAATTATATAGCGAATTATACAAACACTGTGCACGAATTATATAGTGAAATATATGAACGTTATACAAAAACTGAGAATTATACAAACGTATATAAATATTGCGCAAATTATACAACACTACTATAACTATAAAGTACAATTAAAATATTTTTGAGTCGCTATATATGAAAACTCCTCTTATTTTTATTATATATTATTTGACTAAATTCTAGAACATTCAAATGCAACAGTGCTCCTTCTAGTTACCTGGCCTTTTTATTTGTGTGCATTTCTTAAAAAGAAAAAAGAAAAAAAGGAAATCTACAAGAAACATGAGGCTATATTTTTAATTAATATAAAACTGTCTTTACGTGTAAATAGCAGGTCTATGGTAGACCATAATATTATATGCTATATTTATGGATTACGTGACTGACCATTTGACTTTGAGTCAGCTGTTTGATTAGGCGGCTAAGATCATAGTCTTCCTTCTCGATTCACTTTTACTTATTATTATTTTATTTTTCAAATTCAACTTGATAAAATTTTAAAGTTAAATTTAATATTTAAAATTTCACTTCTTCTCATATTAATATGATAAAAAAAATATTATCTATTGTGATTTCTAAAATAATTGTATTTTAAATTATTTTCTCTATTTTATACCTGATATACTAGCTAAAATAAAAAAATAGTACTCATATTTTACTTTTTATTGGATTTCTATGTAGCATAAAAAAATAAATTAAATTTAATGAAGTTTCAATTGTTTTCAGTAGCTTAATGGGGTCTATTTTTACTAGTCATAACAAAAATGACAGATAAAAAAAACTTTTATTTAATTATTATTCATAGGACTATCTGAAACAGTGTATTATTAAATGATCCGTGTCTCACATGCTTATGTTACAATCTAATGGCTGGCGCCGTCTGCCAAATTGTCAATTTTCTATTCCTTGAATTATTCAAACACCAATAAATCAAAATGAACAAAATAGTCCATTAAGTTTTAGTTAGGTTTAAAATGATCCTTTAAATTTATCAAAAATTAATACTTTACAGGTAAAATAATAAATGAGTCTTTTAACTGACATTTATTATCTTCACATTTGATGTGTATAAGTAGACATTTAAACTTATATAAAGTTGAACAAATAGATACGTATATCTTATGTGAAATAATACACATAGAATGTAATGTAAAATGTGAATTGCTATATAGAACAACACAGAAGACATATATATCTTTTTGTTAAACTATATACAAGTTTAAATGTTTACTTATATATATCCAAAGTCAAATGATATAAATATCAGCTAGACCCAACTTAAATATTATGTCGTTTAAATTTATTTCTAATGTTTAGTGCAGTGTTTTATGTTGTGTATTTTAAAATTTGATAGAAATTTCTTGATATTTATAGTTAAATTAAAAAAAAAAATTCATTATTTTCCTCAAATCTAACATATATATATTAAAGAAACAAAATTATTGGAAGCTTTCTTAAGTAACCATTTAGAATCTACTTTAAAACCTGAGGGACCATTTTCTTCATTTCCAACAATCCTTTTCCACTTGCTCTATAAATACTACCTCCCCAAAAAAATTAAAAATTAACATCAATCCAATTATCATTTTTTTCCTTCTCAAACTCTCTAATAAAATCTTCATACAATTCTTAGAGAGTGGTTTGCCCAAGAAACCAAGAAAAAATGGATCTTTTTTACAAGGCAAAAGCAGTAAGGCTAAGAAGCTACCATGGAAAATACTTAACAGCAGAGGAAGATGAAGAAACAGTGATTCAAGATCGTGATGGGGCTTCCAAGAATGCAACTTGGACTGTTGAATACATTAATAATGCTGGAAAAAACAACACCATTAGACTCAAAAGTTGTTATAACAAGTACCTCACTGCTTCAAATCAAAGATTTTTATTAGGTATGGTTGAGGTTTTGCATTGAGTTTTCTTAGTTTAGTATAAAATTTACTTACCATAATTGTGTTTTTTACTTCTTGAAAGGAAAAGTAATCTTTTTTTTTCACAAAAAGGGATGTTTCTTTTATACAATAAAACCATCATAGTCATTATGGGACGTTTGATCATGAAAATTGTGAGTATTTGGAAAATATATATCTTTTGGTATTAAAATAGGAATTGTGTTTGGCCATGAACATAAATTGGAGTTGTTTTTGAATGTTTGTGAATAAATTTATGGGTGTTTGGCATGTTTCCTTGTGAGTATTTGAAAGAAGTAATTTTTGTTTTCGGAGTGAAGAATGATATTTAAAAATTGAAGCTTTGTTTGATCATGAATACAAATTTTGAAGTTATTTCTGAATTTTTATATTTAATTTGGAGTGATTTTTTTTTTCTTTTTTAAGTTTTTCAAATAAAAATTACTCTTTTTTTTTTCTTTCAAATTTCACAATGAAACATGGCCTAACACCCATAACCTGGGGGTTTTGTTTACAAGGGAGGTTATTTTCTCCAACTTATGGTCATTCAAGTGTTATTTCAATCCTTACAGGTATGACAGGGAGGAAAGTTCTACAAACTCTGCCAGAAAGGCTTGATTCTTCTGTTGAATGGGAACCTATTAGAGAAGGGAACCAAGTGAAGCTTAGGACCAGGAAAGGTCAGTTCTTGAGGGCTAATGATAGTATTCCACCATGGAGAAATTCTGTGACACATAATATCCCACATAGGACTACAACCCAAGATTGGATTTTGTGGGATGTTGATGTTGTTGAAATCTTGGTTTCACCAGTTCCTAAAGAGCCTCCACCTTTGGTTTATCATGATCATCAAGATTCTAATTTGCCTTCTGAATCTGTTTCACCTTCATCTACTGTTTACTCTGCATCATCAGCCAGCTTTTCTAGACAAGAGGTATGTATTGTTGTTATTTCCAAATCTTTTTAGAGTTTGAAATTCTTTGGTGTTATGGTTTGTTATTCTTTCTGTTCCAATTTACGGGACATAGTTTGAATAGGCACAAGGATTAAAATAAAAATGAATAGGCACAAGGATTAAAATCTTGTGGTCTTAAACATGACGTAGCACGGAGTTCAAATTGCTGGAGTTTTTTCTGTCAAACATTTTGATTAGAGGAGGCTTACAGATTAGAGGAATTCTCTTGTAAATCTAATGTCAACTTCTCAGAAAATGAATTGATTTAGTCCAATTTATGTGGCATAGTTTGAATGGGCGCATAGATTAATATAGAAATGAAAGACTTTTGAAACCTGTGGTCTTAAACATAATGTAGCACCGAGCTCCAATTGTTGGTATTTTTGTTGAACATTTTGATTAGAGGAGATATTTTCCTATAAATCTGAATATCGACTTTTGCAGAAAATGAATTGATTTAGTCCAATCTAGCTCTGAAAACTAACTCAAACTGACTCTTGATAATCGAAAAGTGAGAGGTAATTTTGTGGATGGTCAATTAGTTTTTATTTTATCACACCAAGGTGATTAAACTATTTTTTCGTAATGAAAAAATCACTCAGCTTCACAAAAAGTCCCTATAACATATTTTTCTGTAACCAAAATGTCACTTGACTTTTCTAGTGCCACCATTGTTTTCTCCTAGTGATATTCAATATCCATTTTGTTTCATTTGCTAATATTTCCTTCCGATGTTAAGTAATTTATCTTTTAGGAGAGATTGGAATTCTCGATCTTGTTATGGTATTAAAACTTTCTTTTCTTCTTGGCAGTCAGATGAGTTTATGGCTAGTTCATTAATGAAGTTTGGAGTTGGGAGACTGATTTATTATCGTATTGCTAATGAATATGGAGAAATCAATGATGGAGTGGAAGGGGTTTGTATTCCTTTTAAGGGAAATAGCGTTGAGGAGCTGACGAAGATGTTGGAGGAAGAAACCGGGCTCAAGGACATTACTGTGTGTACAAAGAGTTCTTTGAATGGGAAACTTTACCCTCTTCGTTTGCAGCTTCCTCCCAACAATGCAGATATGGATATTGTTGTTGTGCCATCCAGCCTCATGTAAAGGTGAGAGTTTTACTTGTCTTGAATTGGTTCTGTTTTGTAAAAGTTATCGAACATCTTTAGCAAATTTAAGATCCTTGTCTGCTGTCCATCATGTTGAAAAATGCTAAGTTTAAGGGGGGACCTAGATTCTTGAATGAAGAGTATTATCATTGAATCTGCATCTTGGCAATCGGCAGATGCCATTACCATTTTGCTTGCTGAATAAAATATATGTAAGACATTCGAGCTGCTTGCTCAATTTCTTTGGAGTTGAAGATGGTCTGTTGTTATAGTGTTTCAAAGTTTTGAATTAACCTGTGGAAGGAATAGTAGGTGAATGATCTCCTACTGTTTAGGTATATGTATCATGCTTGGAGACATAATTAAGTAAATAAAAGTGTACTTTCTGTCAGCTTAAACTTTCAGATAGTTAAAGTATGTAGGTGTCAATCTGCCTTATGTTGTCACATTGATGTTACAATAGTCAAAGAGATCCTAGTCAAGCTTATCACTAAGTTTTAAGCTATTATGCAACGATATCCTGTCAATTGGTAACATGAAGATCAAGTTTTATGATAGACGTTTTCTTCCGCCACTTAACAATGACATTCTTTCCATCTGATTTCGTTCTTGACGAGTCTTCTTCCTTTTACATGCTTCTTAAGGAGCAGCCTGTTTCTACTTACCTTCCCCTGCGCATGCTGTTTGAGTTCTGTTGAATTCCAGAACTTATTGAAGCTTACTTAGTAGAGTAGGATCCTCAAATCATTCTCTTTGATATCTGTTTCATATTTCATGGTGCATTTACTTCATGTTGTGTTCATCAATCTAGATAGTTTTAGCATAAAGTTTGCTGATTATATTACCATTGTTCTTTTTTACATATCTCTAAACTTGTCGTTTTCGTGTATCAATAACAGGAAATTTTCCAAATGCAAGGATGCCAATATAGAGCAAATTTGATTGCACTATACATCAAATGGCGCCTACATAGTTCTAGTAATTCGATATTGTGTGGGTTGATGTCACGACGAACCCTCCAACAAGCAGAATAGAAGTTGACCACGAGGCCATCGCGGTGGGAGGCGCTGCTACCATAAGGCATCTGGGACAACCTTTTCAGTCCTCATACTTATAAAGCATGTCTATTATATCTATATGTTGGTTTGTGATGAGAGTATTGATAGTTTCGCATGTATATCATTCTTTTAATTTTTCTTCCCTCCCTTCT
Organism: Solanum aculeatissimum; assembly: GCA_038996855.1. Lineage (NCBI taxonomy): Eukaryota > Viridiplantae > Streptophyta > Magnoliopsida > Solanales > Solanaceae > Solanum > Solanum aculeatissimum. Next base: position 15,003 of record JBCEWC010010861.1, read on the forward strand.
CAGAGGGAGGTGGGTGGGTGGCATTGTTTGTTGAACTGAATTTTGCAGCTGGAGTTTCCTATTTATTTGTTCTTTGGAGACAAGTTTGATTGTAAATTCTTTATCATTGAGAATATTGAAGTTTAGCACTTTCTACCGCAGTCTCGACTATAAGGTCACTAAATCAATTGCTTAAGACATCAATTTTTTTTGGGCTTCTATTTTCTCCTAAAGATTTATATATAATATATATTGTTAAAAAAGTTTATATTATATTCTTTTTCATTGGAAAAACATACATTGTTTATATTCTACTTCATAATGTTTGTTTCCATCCTAACTCTCTGGACCTTATTTGTAGCATTATACTAAGGGGCAATTTAGTAGAGTATATAAGAATAATGTTAAATAGAGTGTATTAATAATGTTTGCAATAGTAATGCATGTTCTAGTTATACTTGCATTAATTATATACATAAAATATTTTTATGCATTGTTTCATTTAATGCATTAAAAATAATATGGATTGCATTAAAAAATATGTTTACAAATATACCCTCTACATTTATGATGGAAAATATGTTAAAAAAGGTTTTGAGGGGCAATTGAGTCTTTAATCATGCTAATGCATGTATTAAAATCATTGCATTACTAACAACTAGAAATCTGTAGTATTAGTAATACACTTCTTAATACACAATAGAATGTATAACTAATGCAAGTATTAGTTACACATACCATGAAAAAGTGTACCAAACAAGTTATTACTATTATAAAGAGTTAATGCATGCATTATTTTTTCTAATACACTCTACCAAACGACTCCTATGTATGTTATAGTTATTCAATTTATATACTGTTAACTAAAAAAAAATAAGACCTCACTATAAAATTTGACTTTAGGTCTCCAAAATTTATTAAGACGGCCCTATTCCTTTGGATTGACTTTGGATAAATTGCATACATGTCAAAAGTATCTTATCCTATATAGTGATTTTTTCATCCGATATTCCATACTCGCTTTAAAGTTTCAACTAAATTGAATTTGTGCAATACAACTCATTAAATGAGAAACGCTTGCTACCGAAATTTTTTCTTATGTAGATGTGAACAACTTTTTGACTAAAACATATTCCTTGGTTACTAAGGAATAAGTAGGTCCCAGAAAAAAAATGAAGGATAACAAAAAGGAATAGTAACCATAATGTTTAGATAAAAAATAATTGGTAAAATTACATTGAAAGACATTAAACTTAGAAAATTATAAAAATAAAATAAAATAATTCTCGTTGTATAGACATGTATAGTCAATGTATATTTATGTATCATATTGTATATTTTGTGTATAGTCATGTATAAGTAATATACATTGTATAGAAGTGTATATTTTTTATAACTTTTGACAAATCATATTGTATAGTCATGTATAGTTTAAGTGATTTTGGACTATTTTTTATGTAAATAAAACATAGACTACTTTTTCTGTAAACATTTTTTTTTATATATATGTAATTTCCCCTTTAAGAAAAATATTTACAAAATTCCAAGTAAGTAGTATATACATTGTATACCTTTAGGTATATACAGTTACACGTATTGTATGTGAAGTCAACTATTTTTACTGTTGTATAAAGTGTACCTTCGGGGTATACAATTCACATTATTGTATATATTGTGAAAATATATGACGTATAAAATATTTGGGATTTTTTAAGGTACAAAAATAGGATAATCATTATCTGATTGAATTATGTTCACAAATACGCCTAAAAGGGGATGATCTTGATAAAATGTCTCCAACAAGGGTGACTTTGCAAAAATACCTTTCATTCCTTTAAAAATATTTTTTTGGACAAAATTGCCCCTCAGCTATAAGGACCCATTATTTTAGCAGACCTGCCTTATGAGCAAGGATTTCGTTATTTTACCTTCGCAGAGCTGCCCTATGGGCAAGGATTTACACTATTTTTTTCTTTCATTTTTTTATTAGTATTTTGTTTCTTTTCTTTATTTCTTTCTTTTTCTCTTTTGTTTTTCTTCTTCTATTTTTTTCTTTCTTTTCTTATGTTTATTTTTTTTATTAATATGGAACTATAAATAATATTTATTTTATATATTCTATATTTATTTTAAATGAAATGATTTCTAAATTCAAGTCAAAATTTAAGATAATTTTTCATATTTATTATTTAAAATATATGAGGTTTGAAATTTCACGAGATACTTTATAACTCTTATTTTAGAGACAATATTTGGCATAAAAACTTTT
>JBCEWC010010862.1:0-17250 GCA_038996855.1 Solanum aculeatissimum
TTTCCATTAGTATCAGGGCATTTTTGACCCATTTCTGATAGTACAAGGGCATAAATGGCCCAAAGTATAAACTGAGGGCATTTTTGCTCCTTTCTGATAGTATAATGACATTTTTGACCCTTTTCCCTAACTAAAAATAGGCATCAATGCCAACCATAAGTAATAATAAGAAAGATTAGTAAAGTGAAGGGTAAAGGATGACTAAAAATTAAAATTTGATATTATAATCAAATAAACTTTAAAGTGTACAAAAAGAGAGAGAAGAAAACACTAACCAAGTATTCTTGAATGAAAGAGAGCTTCTTGGAAAAAAGTAATGTGTTCTTACAAAATGGAAAGGAAAACTATTTATAGCAAAATATTTGCTATAGTATCACCCACAATAATTGTTCATTCTTGCTTTTGTGATGGATGACCTCACGTATTCATCTTCAAATTTGAATTTATCTGATGTCTGTGATTGCTTGTCGGGAAGTGCGACTTTAATCTGTTCGATGATTCTTTTCACTTGATTAATGAAATATCCTTTACTACTCGAGTTGACTAGTTGTGCAGCTGCAATTGATTTTTGTTGCAAAAATTGAAGTTAAGTAGCATTTGTTGGGATCAAATACCCTCAACATAGAAACTATCTCAGGCACATAGGTTTCTGATGGGTTCCAACTCTTGTACCATTTGCAATGCCTTTAGAGGGCCAACCATGGGAAACCTTTTTGTCCATTTGGCTTGTGAAATGCAAAATTTTGTGAATATATCCACGAAATATGAAACCTATGAGAACACTACAAGAGCATAAGAATTTGATGTTCATTAATTTTTTTTTACAAATCATGTCCTTTCCGCACTGATAGTGGAAGTCTCAGCTTTGTGGTAGTAGACGCTATTATCAATGTAAAAATTATTGGGGAAATTTAGTAACTAATCCCTAAAGAAAAAAACATGAATGTTTGCCAATGTTATTTTGAAAAGTGAAAGCATTCATGCATTTTGATAATCAAAATAATTATAGTTCTAAGATTCAAATGGTTAGGAAAGTCATTTGTACTTGGCTGAGTGCATGACCCACTCTTTGGGTGACATTGTTTTATTAATCCACACTGTTGTATGGATAACATATGTTTTGTGTTTATTATCCTTGTGAGGTTTGAACAAGTAAGATCGGATGTCTGCGAGTATGAATTCATAAATCATTTTAGTATATACAGGATTTTTTTTGGATAAAATTTGTTGTAGGGCTAAGTATTTTCTTAGCTACTTCTTGAGGGTTGAAATGCCAAAATTCGAGTTCAATTTATATGAGAGGGTATACAATATCATTTTTGAAGTAGGTCGAATCATCAGAGGAGGATCCTCTGCTGGAAGAAATTAGTTGAGGTGCGGTTGAAGAAATAGCTTTGTTTGGTGTGAAACATACTGTGTTTGCGTTTTGCGGAAAGTTAAATGGAAAACTGATGTAACTTTCTACGTCCATCCTATTTTTGGTGGTTCTAATGGCAGCCATGAAGCGAGAAGAAGAAGTTGAAGCGTCGCTTTGGACCACCGCTTTAGAGCACATGTTTTTGAAGAAGAGAAATTGATTAATCAAATCTCTTCTGTTGGTGCCGGTTATAACAGTAGGTTCTTTAAAATCCATGAGTTGACGCCAGTTTTTGAAGTCTTCCTCTGTCCATGAGGTATTCATTGTTTGTACTAATTGAGCCTCTTCTCCTTCCTTAACTAGGTCATCCCATTTCTTTGAACTTGAAAATGGAATTGAATAGGTGTTTTTCAAGAGGAAAAATTATGATTTTCCCTTCATGGCATAATTTACAAATGTTTGATATCTGAGCTGGCTTGACCCAGCTATATCCATTAAGGGTAGCTAGGGATTTGACTATAATTATTTGTTGTTAGAAAACAACTGGTGCTTGGGATTTGACTTTTTGTTGTCCAGCCGTGGTTGTATAATCACTCTATAACTCTAATAATTCTATTTTCTTTTTTGAATACATAATTACTTACCCTGCAAGAATTCTCGAGTAAGAAAATTTGGAATAAAGTTTAAGCTTCCTTTGATATATTCTATATCAAAATAATTGACAAAAAACTTGTCATCTAGCAAATATGTTTGGAAGCAAGATTTTGTACAACTTTGTGTAAAATAGATTTTGCAACCTTACAATTAATTTGTAGTAGAAATTTTTAATTTAGTGAATCTACTTGAAATTTTGAAATGCATGAAACAATTGCTAATTCTTTTTTTAGTTGGATAGTTTTGTTCGATTTTATTCCAATGTTTTGGTACCAATGCAATGATATTTGTTTTTGAAATTGATGCAAATGCAATGATATGTTCTTTATTATTTTTTCTTTGTTTTAAGATACCTCTATAACCAATATCTGATGCACCTGTTATAATTATTTTAAATGCAGAGGGATCAAGAAGAGATAGGCATGGAAGGTCAATAGCTTTCAGATTTAGTTCTCTAACGACATTAGTGTGGATGTTGGTCCATGGAGGAGGGGGGTTTTCAACCTATCATGAAGAGGTTTTAGCAAATTGCTAAGTCTTGGAATAAAATTTGCTATGTAATTGACACATCCTAAGAACCTCTGGAGCTGAATGTTGTCTAAAATTTGATCAAAAAATTCATCAACAAATTGAATGAAACATTGAATAGAGACAATAGTACCTTGTCGTCTATTATGTCCCAAAAATATGATATTGACTTCTTTTATTTATGACAAGAGAACCCGCAGTCGTTATCCTTTAGGTGCGCACTGGGTAAAACTTCCACTCCTATGCGATAGCTCGCAAACCACACAGGAGAGGTAACTCGCACTAGGCAAGCCCGGTGTAACGAGCTTGACCCAGAAGGCAAACCCCTATTTTTTGTTGGCAAGGGGTTTTGAACTTAAGACCTCCAACATAGAAGCCCCAATCCCAAACCACCCCTAAGGGTAAATCTAATATTAGCTTAAAAGATACTATATTTAGTTTTGGATAAAACTAAGTCATTTTTCTTGATAACATTGAATAAGACTCTAACATGTTTGAAATGTTGGTCAATGCTAGTAGAAAATACTAGGAAATCATCAATATAGACAATAAAGAATTTTGAAAAAGGATTAAAAAATCGTTCACTATTTTTTGAAATTCAAAAGGAGCGTGCAGGAGTTGCATATACAAAACGTGGAAAGACTGTATTGAGGCCTGCTTCCTTTAAAGAGAAGGTCTAGCTACCTCACTTCTTTCTGTCTATAATCCTATCCTTCTTCCCTAAATTTCACTCCTACTTTGATGATGGTATAAATTAATGTATTTCTTGAGGTAGGAATGGTTTGTCCGTCCTTAAGAATTGGATTTCCTAATGAGTCTACCTGGACACTTCGAAAGATGTTTTGTTTATCTTCATCACTAAGATGGATATCCCATCACCCTCTATTATCCCTATTCAATGATTTAGCCAATCTGCTGATAAATTCCCCCGACTAAATCCTTGACAAAACCCAACACCAAAGATTCTTGGGATATCTCAACTACATAGCAGCTTTTATTCCAGGACTCAGTAATTTGTTAAAACCTCTCCACGACAGGTTGAAAAAACCCCCTCCCACATGGACAGATATTCACACCAATGTAGTCAAGAAAATCAAGCAATGAGCTAAGGACCTTTCTTACCTATCTCTTCCAGATTCAAGATAGTTGAAATAGATGCATCAAATATTGGCTATAGAGACACTTTAAAACAAAGGAAAAAATGACAGAGCGTATTATTGCATTTCATCCAAGCATTGGAATAAAGCCCAACAAAATTATCCAATTATAAAAAAGAAAATTTTAGCAATTGTCTTATGTATTTCAAAATTCCAAGCCGATTTACTAAACTAATTAGATTAGACATTTTTCTATCACAACTAGATATGATATTTAATATGTAGAATACTAACAAGAAAGATTGGATCTTTATGATTCTTGTTTCTGGTCAATGATGAAATTTTATATTCTTGAAATCGTCAATCGAATGAACTTTGAATGATGAAGTTTTTATGACTTCAAATCAATTTCAAATTCAAACAGAATAGAAGCACAGAAGGCATAAATATCCAGAAACTAAGACTACAAAAAAAATTAAACACCTAAAGTTTTATTGTCTCTCGTATTCAAAACAATAACAAAAAACAATAAAAGATTTTAAGATAAAAAATTCTGAGTCCACAGAATTCACTATGTCCTTAACAAATTTAATCCCCTCATTGTACTTGAGGTTAAGGATTATTTGCTCCTAGAATAAAACAGATAAACGTTTGAGAAGTAGTGGTACCTCAAACTTCAATAACTTCAACGAACTCAAAAGGTAGCAACGAAATCATACATAGACAATACTTTGTTTGTAGAAAAATAAATGCAGAAGAAAGAGGAAATTCGATGATAAAAACTGAGAAGAGACCTCTCTATTTTTAGTCATCAATGTGTGCAAACTCATCTGTTTAAAACAAGCAGGGTATCTTTTGGGAAAAAATGTCTACTTGAAAGGAACAGGTCCTTTTCAAATAATTCTGCAAAATTAATTAGTTAATTTCGTTAACTAATTCCGTAAATTGAATTGATTAATTAATAATTCATAAATTAATTTAATTAATAAATAATTCCTGAATTGATTAATTAATAAATACTTCAATGAATGAATTAATTAGTAATATCAAGAAAAAAATCTAATGAGAATAATAAACAAATTGTCTAAAAATTTTATCAATCAATCACATTATTTGCCAAAGCCAAAGCCGTAGCCGTAGCCGTAGCCGAGCGACAACGGCGGCATAAGGGGTACCCTCTACCTAAGTTGCTCGGACTCTTCATTTTTGGTGTCGCACCCGTGTCGACACGACATGAGTGTGGATGTGGGATCCATGTTCGATTTGGTCAACCGGTTTCAGGTACTTTGACCAAAATCAAGGGGGAAAGTTTCGATGTTTTTAATGATTTCTGTAATCAATACAAAAGCTAAGGTGAAATTGAAGAAAATGGAATACCTTTTATACATAAATTTCTATGTCACGCCTTTTTCTTTAAACTCCTTCCAAGATTCTCTTCAAGTTTTCTACATAATATCTCATAATTTAGGTTTTATCACTCTATTTTTAGATATTTTGATTATTTTTAGGCGAATCCCAGTACTCGTATCCATACATGGATCCATATCCCCGAATCTTAAGAATTAGATCATGAAGGATCCGACCTCTAGATCCGCACCCGTATCGAACATCCGCATCCGAATCCAAGCAACTTAGCCCTCTACTTAACCCTTTAAGAGCTAAAAGAAGTACTCCATAATGTATAGACAAAACTTTTCCTCTATTCTACCCATGCGAGAGAAATGACTCTTCATTTTCTCTTCACTTGGTTCCCTCACATTTGTCCTTTCTCATTTTCCAATTCAGACCTCACTTAAACCCAACAAGTGCACCTTTAACAACACCATTCTGGACCACTCCTTCACAAGGATTCTAGTTTGTCCATACTTTTAGAGTGTTTTGAATGGGTTCAATAAAACTGATGAAAATGAAAGAACAAAACGATGTGTGCTCTAATTAGTGAAGAAGGATAGGGATTCAGGTTATTTTAAGTGGACCAGTTGATGATGTCCACAAGAGGGGTTGTAGTCCTAGGAAAAGTATACTTCACCTTAAAATGTTTCGGAAGATGTCTTCACTACTAGGCTATCAATGGATCCACCACTACTACCTACTTGATGGCAACTCATCCAATTGGCCATTTGAGATGACTTCACTCAGTTGGGTCTAACAGCTAGTACTGATTTTTATAAATCTGTTGCAGCGGAAGATATAAGCTGCCATGAATAGCATTGCTCAACATTATACTTCTTTTATCAACTTCTACCTAAAAGAAAAATGAACTATATTCTACTGAACACCAAATGTAATTGCCAAAAAACAGAGGAAACAAAAGTACAAGCATTAATAGGCAAGCGCAGAAACTAAACTGGAAATTTGACTTTATTAGACCTTATTGCGCTCAATTCAGGATATAGGAGACCTAATAAAAGGCACAATGAACTTAATAAGGGCTAACGCAGCACAGATTGCTGAGAATTATCTTTACTCCAACACAAGTAGTCAAAAGTAGAAAAGCAAGCAGAGTTTCGTATTGTAGGTAAGAATCACTTAAATTCATGATCCAAAGCATTACAACCAGCAATAATAGACATAAACACAAAGCATCTTCTAATTAAACTAACTTGCAATATAGAAATATTCTTTCGATCAAGCACGAAAGTAAAACGTTTCTTACGGAAAGAAGAGAGTCAGGATGAACTATACGGCCAAACAGCTCCAATTGTTCATGGCAAAGTCTCTGAAAATCAACACTCGGTAGCACCAAACCTCTATTTTTGCCATCATCCTTTTCAATCGTCTGAACAAACTCCACCGGCGACGTCGACGCATTCCGTATCGCCGTAGCAACAGCTGACGCCGAAGTAACCATATCGTTGCCTTCTCCATCGGAATTGTCGTCGTCGGAGCACGTGCCACTCACGTGCCGAAGAGTAGTGGAGGAGGTAGCGGCGGCGTTGGTAAGAGTGAGTGATGGTAGCCTCTGAGAAGAAGCTTGAAGAGTAGTAGTTGCTGCTGCTTTGTAGAAAGTAGCGGGGGAGAAGACGAGGGTAGGGTGGTGGTGAGGGGGTGGGGTGGGATTGGATAATGGATTCTGCGGAGGAAATGCAGAGAGCAGCATTTTCTTTATGATCGGGTTTCAATGCTAATGCTCTGCGCTTGGGAGGAAAACGGTCCAATCCCGTCGTTCAGTTGGTCCACGATAACTATCACTTTTGATTGTTTTGCTCCCCTCTTTTTTTTTTTTTATGAGTTAAAATGTCAAAACTGTCCCTCAATATTTAAGACATAATATATAAATTAGTCTTTTAATTCAGCTTTAAATCACAAGTTGAAATTTCAACTTTCAAAATGTATAAATAAACACTTTAACCAATTAATTCTTAATCATTTAATCACACTCGTCTTAACTGGCAAAACGCGTGAAGTACATAAATTTTAAGCGCGTGGTTACTTTTTTTTAGGTCCAAAATGGTATAAAAAAAAGATTAAAATGACTATTTTACCCTTAATAACTATCTTTTGTATATATCATTATATTTCAATTAAAAATATCATTTTTCTTCTTTCTATCACTAATCTAGAAGAATTTTTTCAAATTTTTTACATGAAAATATTTCATAATTTAAAATATTTTTTAAAAATAAATATTTAAATTCTTTTTTGGTAGGTGGGGATAGGGGTAGGATGGGGATATGAGGGTCTGAGGTGGAGTAAAAAATTAAATTTTACAAAATTTAATTTTTTGTAAAATAAATTTATTTTGGCAAATCACAAATATCATAAATAGGTAGAATAAGTTAATGACGTGGCATCACGGAATTGGACATAAATTACACGTCATCGAATGTGTGTTTCACGCATTTTGGCTGTTGGACGGACGTGTTTAAATGATTAAGAATGAGTTAGTTGGAGTGTGTGTTTGTGAATTTTGAAAGTTGGAGGTCCAACTTGTGATTTGAATCCAAGTTAAAGGGTTAATTTATGTATTATGCCTTTATCTAAACTATAGTACTTATTAATTTGAGAAACATATTAATAGTTTGTGTAATATACTATCTCTTTTATTTAAAACAAAACTTTCCACGTGATATTTTACATGGATGAAATATCTTTTTTATTTTAAAAAATCTTGCCGCATGACACTCCACAAAGATAAAATATTTCACCTTCCAAAATCAAACAAACTATTAGCTAAAAATTAAAGATTAAAATATTACTATCACAAAATTTTTTTAAAATATATATATTTTTTCTTATCCCACTTCGCTACTTCCTTTTTCCTGTACCTCCTTCCCCCCGCTCCTCCAATTTCATTTTTCAAAAATATATAAAAAAAAAATTAAAAGAAAATCTTACTTCAACACCCACCCACCCTCCCGCCCCACACCACCCGCTTCTTCTCCCAAAAAAATTAAATATTATTTTTATTTTTGACAAACAAAATGTTGACTCTTTTTTTTTACATTTTTCACATTGTATTAAATATATACATATATTTTTAGGAAAGTATTTTTTTTCAACTGATTATAAGTGAAATGAAAATTTATTGATAATGGTGGTTCTAAGCAGGTGTTTAATTAATTATAAATTGGTTGCATATTAACTATTTGTTAGGGGAGTTAGTTATAATGTCAACTAAGATAGCTAGGAATAGGTGGTTAATGAGCTATATAAATAGGTGTTCTTTCTCTGTTTGTAATCAATTAGTCAAATAATCGAAGATCAGAAAATTTCCAATTCTCTTTCTTTGAAATTCATTATGATATTAGAGTTCTGAATCAATAATTCTTTATTTCAACTTGAGAAGACAATTTTGCAGATCTCTATTTATGTAAAATAGAGTTTTCAAAACTTATAATGTCCACCATAAATTGAAGCACAAGCAACTGCAACTGCAGCTCCAAAAACATTTGAAATAATTGAATCTAAGAGGAATCATCCTCTTTATCATTATACATCAGATACTCCTAAATGCATTCTCGACACAACCTCAAACAGACAGTAAGTGACACCAACACTAACCCTCCAATGGGAAAATCAATACTCTAATTCAACTAACTGAGCTAGCATAATTCAGACATTTAAAGTTAAGAAAGTTAGCTTAAACAAGCAAAGCAAGTTGAGTTCCCATTAATTCAAACAGAAAACTTAACTCTGTAAAATACTATTCAAAAACTAAAAATCATTGTACCAAAACTCTAACTATCATTCTAACATAAGAAAATACAATCTCTAAAACTAAAACGATCAATTAACAGTAGTCAGAGTCCAAAAATATATGGATTAAGATAGCAAAAGAATCCATGATAGTCCAAAAAAATGTTGGCTTACCCTTGAACTCTTGAATCAATAATCACCTAGTTGAGGTCTGTCAGCAACCGCTTAAAGATGTTCTATACTCAATAAAAAAAAGAGTGAGTACAGTATCAGTACACATAACAACAGTATACTAATAGAATCACACGGCTATTCCAATAGGTGAAATATACAACAAGCAATTAGAACATAGTAAATCACAATGTTCACAATTTATGCTCGATATGCCAATTCAATATTTATCAATTTCAATACAATTTTAACAATAGTCTTCTCAAAGGACCCACACCCAAACAAGTTATGTGTCGGAACGTGACATCCAATCAAATAATGTGTTAGAATGTGACACTCGGTCCAATGATGTGTTGAATTGTGACACCTAATCCAATAATATATTAAAATGTGACACCCAATCCAATAATATGTCAAAAAGTATCATGTGATCCACAAACACAATCACAACTATAATGAATAATTCATAATTTGTCAAATTCAAGTTAATTGGTTTATTGCATGTAATTTGATCATGAGAAATTACCAATTAGCTTCATATTATTATTTCCTTTTACACATATATCCAAGAAGTACCATGAAATAGTTAACAAGCATATATCACACAAATGGAAATATTAAACCATCAACTACTTCGAATTGAAGTCTTGAACTCTATAGAATCGAAACATTCCCTTTTTCTAAAGTCGTGACTCATTCTTAATATATAAATAATCAAGTAAAATATATAATCAACAACAACAACTTAATTTATCCGAATTATATCAAAATCCTAACTCTTGGACACTTTTATCATCAACTCCCCTAAGTAGGGCTTTTAACCACCATTAATTGTAGGTCTAAACCCTTCTCCATGACAATTTCCTCTAGAATGAAAGGTTTAGAAATCAAATTACTAGTTAGAGAAATGATTAACTTACCTTAACGATGAAACTGGTGAAAACTAAAGAGAAACTATCCTTGATCATTTTCAGTATCTACAAGAGAAATAAGAATAAAGGACTTTTCTAACTTAAAATCCATGATTATCCCGCCATGGCGACCACTTATCCCACTATGACGGCACAACCATAGTGAGAATAATTCTATTGTGGCGAGTTGCACAGAGACAGAAATATCGTAATTCGCATCCCAACCTCCCTTTTACAAAACTCTCTCAAACCATGACATTCTAAAACATACCCTTTGTGCTAAGATCAATTTCAAGAGTTCTACTCACCCAAATTCAGTTTCGTAAAGCCGTACGGAGTTCTTATTATCTTGGCTATCAACTTGAATGATCAAAACTTATAATTTAACCTTGAATGTATTATCAAATTTCTCTAGACCTCACATGAATTATATTTCATTGAAATCTGACCTAAACTCAAAATTTTTAACAACTACTTAAAAGTTTTATTACCTAATATCCTTTCTCATTGACCTACCCATAATGACAGGGTCAGGTCATTATAATAAATATCAATTTATCCATTACTCTTCCCTGAGTGACCAAATAAAAAAATCGAGCTAAGATAAGAATAGAATAGTACTTGAATCGATGAACAACTGAGGGTATTTGTCTCATATATCCTTCTTAGTTTCCCACGTTGCTTCCATAACTGAAGACGCTTCCATGGAAACTTCACAAACTTAATCTCCTTGGTCCTCAACTTTCTAACATCCCGATCAAGAATTGTAACTAGCTCTTTCTCGCATTGAAGATTCTTGTCTAACAACACTGAGTCCTAATTAATGATGTAGTCTTTATCCTCATGGTAACTTTTCAACACAGACACATGGAATATTGGATGGAAACTAGACAAACTAGGTGGTAGAGCCAACCTATAAGCCATTGGACCTACGCATTCAAGGATCTCAAATTAGCCAATATAGCAAGGACTTAGCTTGCTCTTCTTACCAAATCTCATGATACCCTTCATAGGGGATACCTTCAATAGAACTTGATCAAAGGCCTGAAATGTTATGTCTCTAACCTTGAGGCCCGCATACTCTTTTTGTTGACTTTGGTTGCTAGAAGCTCAACTTAGATACTCCTTACCTTATCTTGAGCATCCTTTACCAAATCACACCCCAAGCGTTTCACACTCCAGCCTCAAACCATCATATTGGTGATCTACATCTCCTTCCATAAAAGGCTTCAAAAGGAGCCATATCAATGTTGGAGTTATAATAATAATTATTATTATAGGAAAACTCACATAATGGTAGGAACCTGTCTCAATGACCACTAAAGTCTATCACGACAAGCCCTTAACATGTCTTTTAACACATGAATAGTTTGCTATGATTTTCCATCAGTCTATGGATGAAAAATAGTGCTAAATGTGAGTTGTGTGCCTAACTCCTCATGTAATATTTCCTAAAACTTAGATGTAAATTGAGTATCACAATTTGAGATGATAGAGAGGAGCACTCCATGCAGTCTCACTATTTTGTTCACATAGATTTTTTTTAATTGTTGAGCATTATAATCAACTCTGATTGGAACAAAATGGGTTGGTTTAGTTAGCCTATCAACCACAACCTAGATAGAATAAAACTTTCCCAAAGTCTTGGGGAGACCCACAACAAAATCCATGGATATCCTCTCCTACTTCCATTTAGGAATAAGCATTCTCTAAAGTAAGCTTGGGGGGCTTTGATATATTTCACTTGTTGACAATTCTAACACTTGGCTACAAACTCAGCTATGGATTTTTTTTATTCCAGACCACCAATAAATTCGTCTCAAATCTTAATACATCTTGTTTGCATCCAAATGAATAAAATAATGCAAACCATGAACTTCTGACAATATCCTCTCAATTATGCAGTCCACTCAAGGGACACAAATTATTCCTCTAAAGTTGAGTACTCTGCCTTTGTCCAGATCTATATCTTGTTCCTTACCAAGGACTGTTTTCTCACTAATCTCATTCAAATCCTGATCTTGAAACTACTTAGCCTTAATCTCCTCAATGAAGGTAGGCCTCAATTTGATGTCGGTCAGTACTCCACCTATCTCTAAGATGCCTAACTTCATGAAATTCATATCCAATGCCTAAATCTCTCTAGCCAATGGTCGCTTATCCACACTCAACTAGGTTAGTGTCACAACACGCCAATTGACCATCGAGAAAGGGAAAGGATCTAAATCAAGGAGAAGTTTAAGAAAAACTCTAGAACAATGTAGTCAAATCTTGAAGACTCTTAGAAAACTCTAGACATGTAGAGCCTTCTAGATCAAGGACTAATTTGTAAATATTAGAGGACTTGTAAAGTAAATATTATTTGCATATTAGCCTCTAGTGAATAGTATAAATAAAGGGGTCATTCATTTGTAAGCATTCTTCCAAGCTATAAAACAAGTATTCTCTTACAAAGCTCTCTTATCTTCTTCAATCTTACATCGCCTTAGCGATCTAGTTACAAAGGCTTACTTGAGCTTGCAAGATCATGAAAGAGTCGTGAGTCAGTTGTCAAGTGTCGCATGTAAGGATTAGTCAAAGTCTAAGTACGTGAAAAAATGGTAACAGATCAAGGTTGCAACTAAGGTAAATGGCAAGTGAGAGAGACATCAATGCCACTAATGTCGCCAATGTTAGGTTGAATACTGGAAAGAAGCAACGAAGGGAAAATAAGAGCTCTAAGAAGAATGGGGAGAAACCCTTCGAGCTTGCACCAAGCAACACCCTAAGATCTTACTCACCCTCGGTCACTGAGGTGAGTGACGATGAACAAGGTGAGTAACCATGGATGTCACGCCTGGAATAAAGTGGATTGCAAGGGTGGATATTGGCAGGCAAGCCTTGGAGATCTTAGGCAAGTGCTTGAACCAGTTCGATGGCAAGCTCAAGACTTTGGAGGACTTCACCATTGAATATAATGATAACACTTGTAATGATTTGGAAGGACATAAGGTTGTTGAGTATAAAATTAAGGAGACAATCACTTTCTTAGAGTGTCGACTCATGGATGCACTTGGCACAATATAGGCCATGAGGTCTGAGATCAAGACACTTAAGAAATTTATTGAGAAGGGAAGATGTGAAACGTATGGCAGAGATAGGGAAGCTAGGACCGAGGCTCCAAAGGCAACCATATTCAAGGGCGCTTGCGATGCGCAGGAGTTAGAAAACTTTCTTTGGCACTTGGAGAACTACTTCAAGTTTAACAAAGTGAAGAATGATGAGACAAGGATTAATACGACGACCCTATACCTCACAGAGATGGTGACACTATGGTGGAAGAAGAAGGAGTTGAAAATGGAGAAAAGGTTTGACACTATTGATACATGGGAACAATTTTGAACTGAGTTCAAGAAGGTCTTCTTCCCTAATAATGTCATTTATGAGGTGAAGCACAAGTTCAGAGAGATGAAGTTGATAAGTACCATAAGGGTGTACGTGAAGGAGTTTACCACTCTCACGCTTCAAATTCCCAACCTCACGGATGAAGATATATTATTCCACTTCATGGATGGGCTGAAAAATTGGGCCAAGATAGATTTGGAATGCTGACAAGTTAGGACTATTGATGCAGCCATCACACAGATAGAAGGTTTGACAGATTTTAGGCATGACAGACATGATAAAGATAGATAAAGGGAGATGAGAGATAGTCATGACCAAGGTAGGGGAGATGGTGGCAAAGTAAAGATAAACAATCACATTTCAAGAATCATGACACCTATAAATATAATAACAAGAAGTCCAAACGTTAAAGCGATAGAGAGAGAAAGACACAACCCGCCAAGGGAATGGATGTTACATATATGGTGGGTTGCATGGCTATGTAAGATACCCTGAACTAAAGGACCTTGGTGTGATATTATGATAGTGGAAGGAGAAATATGCACAAGAACCAGGGCAAAGTTCGGGCACAACGCAATTAGGCGTGATTGGACTATGTGGAGCTATCACAAAGCAATCAGAGTAGCGAAAACAATATAATGAGTAATGTATGGACATCACTATCAATGGACGATTCACTCATGCTATGGTTGACACAAGTATAGAGGCCAATATCATGACCAAGTCTACAACGACAAAATTAGGGTTGGGTTACAATTCAAGTAACACCCACCTTAGGACGGTCAATGTACCATTGACTCCTGTGTGTGGGGTTGCTCAGGGAGTAGACATCACATTGGAAAAGTGGTATAGTAAGACCAAATTTACTGTTGCTCTACTAGATATCATTGATATAATTCTCGAGCATAGGTTCTTTCAAAGGTGTCACATGGTGATTGATCCCTACCTCCAACAACTCTTGGTCATGGAGCAAGAAGGGTCCTACATGTTGCCTCTAGTCAAGGTGCCAAAGTCAAAAGGAAAAGGTCAACTTTTGATTATATAGTTTGTAGAGGGGATTAAGAAAGAGAGGTCAATATCCCTGGAAACCAATTTTGAGAGAGATAGAGATAAAAAGTCATTATCGTACTACACAATCATTAGAAGGATAAATCATAAAAAAAAGTCAAGTGAAAATAGGTACATCCAACCGCAACAATGTTCCTAGTTCACAAAAAAGGATAATCTCCAGAGAAGGCCACATGAGAACGACATGAACACCTATGGTAGTTCAAAGACAGGGTCCGGGAGTTCCTATAGAAAAAGTGTGTTGTGGTCATCGCAACATTAGGTGGGGGGGAATGTAATGATCTGCCAGTTGACCATTAAGAAGGGAGAAGAATCTAGGGTCAAGGAGAGGTTTAAGGAAGACTCTAGAATAATATAGATGATCTTAAGTGTGTTTATACGTCAAATTGGCCAAATTTACTCATGTCCAAAGCCTAGTTAGAGGATAAATTAATAAAATTTAGGTCTTTTTTTGTCTAATTGTCTTATCTTGATAATTCTTAGCCGAGAACACTTTTTGGTTGTGTTTTTCAGGTTTTTAAGCAGATATACATGTCCAGGGTCATAGCTTGAGAATGAGAAAGGATGCAACCATACAATGGAGCATAAAAAGTCAGCTAGTCTAGAAAAAGTGTAGAAGTCTGCATCACAGACCAATGCAAAAGGTTGATTATTTTGAAAAGAAAGACAAAAGGCGCAAAACACATTGGGGAGCACAAGTTCACGTTGCGGACTTGAGAGTTGAAGGGTCAAACTTGGCCAAATAAGCAGGAAATGAAAAATACACATCGAGAAGACAAGTCCACATCGCAAACTTTGAAGACGCAAGGGCAAAATCAAAAAATAGGATTTTTAGGTTTAAATACAGTTTTTAGACATTAGTTTCATGATCGGATATGTTGGGAATAAGAGAGGAGATGAAGAACTTCATCTAGGGTTCACTAATTTATCTTTTTCTCTTTTTAATCCATTTTTGAATATTTTTTAGACAATTGTTATGGTTGAGACAAACAATGAGTAGTTAATTTCCCCATTTCTAGGGTTGTAGCCATAAACTATGTTCTAGACTCAATCTTTTATGATTTATGAATGGGTTTTCACATAATTACTCCTATATTACTTTTATCTATGTTTCGTAGTCTGGCCAACCATGGAACATATTTGTTGTTTACTCTAGATTCGAAAGATGTTGGGGTAGATAGAACACAGGGAACAGGGAGCTTGTTTATCTAGGAGACTAGATGATTCGTGTATGGGAGACTTGTGATAGCTATCCATCAACCTCACTTGGTTCAAATACAAGATGACAATTTTAATGCATTCTTAGTGATCGTGCCTATCCCAACTCAACGATATAGTTAGGCTGTCAATGAGAATATACTAGGTAGAGACGTGAAACCCTTCTTGGTAAATAAAACCCCGTGAATCAGTAATTTGAAAATCCAAGAGTAATCATAATTACTGAGGCTAGAGCATATGTCAAAATGACTATAATCTTGGAATCTTGCTTAAATTGATAAACACCTAACAATCATTTGATCGTCGTTTAGTTAATTTTAAATAGTTGTGTAAAAGTAATTAACAATCACTTTTGTTGAAATAACACGTCTTTCATAATCATCTTTTGTTAATAACTGATAGCGTATTGAAGTCCTTTGGGTTCAATATTCTGGCAATTTAAGAGCTACTATATTACTTGATTGACCACGTACACTTGTGTGTGCTAGATAAGCAACACGTTTTTGGCGATGTTGTCGGGGACATTTTAGTTAGCAATCAATTATTTTTCAGAAGTTGCTTTGTTTTGTAGTGTTTAATGCACTTGATTGTAGCCGTATTATTTTTAGAAACTCAGTCTGATCCACTGGTAGAACTAGAACCTTATTTCAAGCAAAGAAGAGGAGGGCAAGCATCTTATATCCAATCCACCTCATCGAACAAGAAGATCAGTTAGACAATAAGGAGTTAGAACTAGTGATGGACCCTGAACCAGAACCAGAGGTAAATTTGGTTCCTAAACCTATGGCGGAGAGACCCGTTCGACATATGGCAATCCCGCGTACTGCCAATGTCACTAGCCGCATCTAGAAACCACCTGTTGGTGGTAGATGGGAACTTAAGCAGAACATGGTGCAACTTTTGCACTCCATTGGGCAAATTCACTAGATTGCCACATGAAGATCCCTAAGTTCATCTTTGGAATTTCTAGGAGATTATTGACACCTACATTCCTCACGGGGTGAACTCTAACTATATGAGGATGACTTTGTTTCCCTTCTCACTACTTGGGAAAGCAAGGAGGTGGTTGAAAATAGAGCCACCTGACTCTATTACTACTTGGGACAACCTGACATAGAAGTTCTTAATCAGATTCTTCCTATCTAGGAAAACAACAAAGCTTAGGAGCGAGATCTGAAGTTTTCGGCAAAAGCCAGGAGAGAACTTGTACCAAGCTTGGGACAAGTTCAAATCTTTACTCATTATTTGTCCTCATCATTGCCAAGCTAACGAGGTGTTGGTTCGTACCTTCATTGAGGGGTTAGAACCCATCACCAAAATTTTACTTGATTCAGCTGCAGGTGGATAGGCCTTAGAGAAGACTTATTATGAGCTATACGACTTGTTGAATCATATTGCATAAGGAAATCCAGAATAGAATGATGGGTCAAGCAAAACTGTAGTGCAAAAACAAGCAGGTGTGTTGGAGGTGGATGCAATGACAGCCTTACAAGCCTAAGTGTCAGCTATGTAGAATATGTTGACCACCCACTTCAACAACTTGTCTTTGGGTTAACAATAGGCGCAAGTAAATATGGTGCAATAGCAGTGATACGCCCAAATTCACACCTCAATTAAAGCGCAAAGCGGTTGTTGACCAAATATAGAACCCAACAAGAGTTGGGGTCGATCCCACAGGGAATGCGTGAAAATACAACTAGAAGTACTTCGTCTCACGTGCAAT
>JBCEWC010010863.1:0-17249 GCA_038996855.1 Solanum aculeatissimum
TAATCGTTCAAAGTTTGTTTGAAATTAAAGCTCAATATTTAATTCGTACTGTGGAGGGTAAAAATTGGGTGTCAACAGAGCACACTAGGAGATTTCTCAAGGCATGCATATAGTCAAGAACTCAATTGCTCAAATACTCCAACTCAATGGTGAACATCGACTCAAGGATGAAAAACTCAACTCATTAGAGGATATCATTATCTGAAGTCTGTAACTCTCATCAAAGCCTAAATATCGTTGCATACTCTTTACATGGTCAAGCCTAACTCAAAGTCACAATATGCTACTCATAAGTTAATCATACTTCTACAATCTATTTTGTAAGATTCTTGTTTCTATACCTTAGACATTCTCACCACCAGGCACGAATGGAACATCAGATCTCAAACAACTCAAATCATTTGAATACCTCGTCAATCAGTTTTTTGAGCTCAAGAAAGAATTCATCAACTCTAATAGAGAATGGGACCATCATAATATATATGACTCTATGGGTAGCTCTTCATCTTATCTCCTCATCTCAACTATGCTCTTTTTCAGGGCACTACACTCCATCACTTGAATCTTATAGCTCCTATTCAAATCTCCGCCTAACCACATCCTCTTACTCCGTTCAAGCCTAATTTTGGACCTCAAAGTGCTATTCCTAAGATGATCATATTCATACAAAGATAATCCTCAAACTCAAGCTCTGTACCTCCACAGAGACTTTCATTTAGAGAATACTACTCTTTCTCTCTATTCTAGCGTATTTACCTGGAACACTCATTCGAAGGTCATCAATAAACTTCTCCAATTACTCCTATAATGATATCCACCATTCAATCCTATCACCCTAACCACTTCAACTATATCTAAGAATTATTGAGCCTACTTGACACTTCTACCTCTATCATTGAATGAGCTCTCACTCAAAGAAACACCAACATACTCTTACGTAGAGACACTTTAACCTACTCTTACCTATTTATTGTATATCATTAGATCTCATATCTCTCTTCCTTCACATCCATAACCTTAATGAAAGGAGGACATCATAATTATCACATCAAAGAACATCTACCCTTACTCATCCATAATAGCTCAACTACTATCATCAATATCACTATCAAGACTGGAAAGAAGGATCATTGGAAAGGCTTAGAGCAAAAGATCATAAGCACAATACATTCGAGAAATTTTGAATTTGAAGGCATTCATAATTTGATACAATCTCATTAGCCTTTTAGGACCTATCATGAGTTTATGGAATTGAACATGTTGTGAAACTCAAGTCATATCTTGTATGGCATAAGGTTGATAACAATAAGATTCATGAGATAAAAGTATAACTGGCACTCCTCATCCTCAAAACTCAATATGAACATGAATCAACATCAGGTGCATAGGTCTAGGCCATAGTCATGGTGCTAATACTCAAGATAGAAACAAGGTATCACCTTAACTGAGCTATAAAGAATATAAGAGATAGATAAGTATCATTGTCTCATCCTGATCAACTCATCACTATCAAAATCTCAAGACTCACTTTAGTTTATGAACTCTTCATCTCCCCCTTAGCTCAAAGGTACACTCCCTAAGTAAGCAAACCAATTCTCTTTACTAAGTTATAAGTATAGCTCTCCACACGGTTGGGGCATCACTATCCACATGAACATCTTAAATTCTCCTATTATACTGTGCTAAAAGATATAAAATCGCTATTAGAACTTTTTTCTGAGATACTACTCTTAGCTTCCTTCTAGCTCTATAGGCATCTTTCTATACTTACTACTCTTATTGACATACATAATCGCTTTCTACAACTCGTATAATCTAACCTCTCTGCTTAGTCTACTAACATTAAACTTTTAAGCTTCAATATAGTTGACTAAAGAAGTATTGGATTAGAAGGTAAAGTTCATCGTCATTTATACATGAGTCCCTGATGTGCTACCGAAATGCAACACTTTTGATACTTAAAACTTAGAATTTTATTTGTTCTTAAAGCGATGTTAATAGGTTTGATTGTATTTTGTGTTTGTTTTGTAGGATTTCAGTGTTGGCATAATTTTTGGACAAAGTGGGCTTAAACAGCAAAATATGATGATCCACAGAACCCTTTACGGGTCGTGAAAAGATTCACAAACCGTAGAAGGGGTCTCGTGTCAATTTCTAGTGAAGGGTGAATTTATGAAGTAAACTCTATGAGGGAAGCAGACGAGTCCTAGATTGATCCACGAGTCGTAGAGTATGTTTGTACCCTGAGGATTAGAAAGTGGAGAAGTTTTGAAAAGTCATCAGACGAAACCTCTTACGGGCCATAAAATCTTACACTGCCTATGAAAAGGTCTCGTAGAAGTAGTCTCCAGATTTCAGTTACAATCACTACTAAAAAAATGCCAAAAAACGACGGGCAAAAGCGACAAACTGCGTCACTTTTTTTGGAAAAAGCGATGAAAAAGAGATGCAGTCACTGCCGTCGCTTTTCTGCTCGTCGTTTTTTGAATAGCGATGGACCGAATGGCAAAATAGGGACAAAATATCGACGGATAGAGTGACTTTTTTTAAAAAAAAATATGAAACAAAGCGACGGACTTAAAGATATTGTGACGGACTGTGTGGTTTAAATTTTTAAAAACCAGAAAAGCGACGGACAGGGTCCCTTTGTCCGTCGCTTTTCTAGAATTGTTTTTTAAAAAATATCCTGAAAAGCGACGGACTGGGTCCCTTTATTTAAGTGTGGGGTTGGAGTTATTGCTACTTTTATGTTTTCTTTTACTTTTATTGTGGCGATGTAAAATTCAGATTATGCTTTTATTTTCTATTTTTCTGATGCTAAGTCTAGACAATGTTTTATTTCTATTGGGTTGTAATTAACTATATGATATTGTGTCTTGTGAATGTAAGTAGTAATGTGAATGTCTTGCATGGTTGAATGCTTAGCAAGTGTGATGAATGTTTGGTATTGTGGATGTCTTTTTTTAGTAGTCATAGTAAAGTGATGGTGCCCTATGATAGTGTAAAAGACAAAGGAAAGAGTGCTTAAAAGTTATTTTTAGTCTAAAACGCTTAGAAATTGAACCACTAAATTATATCTTTTGAATCATTATCCACCCGCCTTTATCCTACATTACAATCAAATAAAAAGTCTTATGTGATCCTCTGAGTTAGACTCTTATTCTAGTGAAGACTTACATTAGGGGCAAGCCTATGGGAATTAGAAGCAACATGAGATATCTTTTGGGAGAGAGAGAGAGTCGTGATGGTACCCACTAAAATCTTTCATCAGGTTCTACTATAGTGTGTATACATGGGTAATTCTTCTTGTAAGGGCACATGATCGTGGAAGGGTTGATGACTATAATAACTCAAAACACAATTTTGTAGGAGTTCGTGTGTATCATAGATTGTGATTTTAAGTATGGTGTCATTTAAATGGGTCAATTGGATCGTGGAGTGTTTAGACAAGCCCATATGTAATGAGTGTCCTTTAATTACTACCTAGTGGTCACATGCATGTGTCTTAATTTGTCCAAGGATGAACAAAACTTTAAGTGTGGGTTGGTGATCTTAGGCGTATTTATAGGCCTAATTAACCAAATTTACCGATGTCCAGAGCCTAGTTAGAGGATAAATTATAGAGTTCAGGTGATTTTAGTGTAATTTTATCTTTACTAGCTAATTCTTAGTCGAGAGCGCTTTTTGGTTATATTTTTCAGGTTTTTAAGCAGATATGCATGCTCGGGTTCGTAACCAGAGAATAAGGAAGGATGCAATCACACAAAGGAGCATAAAAAGGCAACCAGTTCGGAAAAGTGAAGAAGTCTACATCGTGGACCAGTGTGATCAACACACAAAGGTTGATGATTTTGAAAAGGAAGACAAAAAGGCACGAAACACATTGGAAGACACAAGTCCATGTCGTGGACTTGAGAGCAGAAGAGTAACAATTGGTCGGATAAGCAGAATTTGCAAAAATGCACATCGATTAGACAAGTCCGCGTCACGGACTTTGAAGACGCAAGGGTAAAATTAGAAAATGGTATTTTTAGGTTTAAATACAGTTTTAGATATTTTTTATTATCTGATATTGCTGGGAATGGGAGAATAGATGGGGAACTTCCATCCAGGATTAATTCTTGTATCTTTTTCTCTTTTAAATCCATTCTTGAATGTTTCTTAGACTATTATTGCGTTTAAGACAGACAATGAGTGGTTAATTTCCCATATTCTAGGATTGTAGCCATAGACTATGTTTTAGATTTTGATTTTTATGAATTATGAATGGGTTTTCGCATAATTATTCCTATATTCGTTTAATCTATATTTCATAGTCTGGTCAATCGTGAAATACATTTGTTGTCTGCTCTGGATTCGGGAGATGTTGGAGTGGATTGAACACGGGGTATAGGGAGTTTCTTTGTTCTAGGAAACTAGGATGATTCGTGTATGGGAGACTTGTGAAATCTACCTATCCACCTCGCTTGGTTCAAATACAGGATGATAGTTTCAATGCATTCTTAGTGATCATGCCTATCCCCGCTCAATGATATAGTTAAGCTGTCAATGAGAATAGGCTAGGTAAAGACGTGCAATCCTGCTTGGTAAACTAAAACTGTGAATCAGTAATTAGAACATTCAGGATTAATCATAAGAATAGAGGCTAGAGCATATGTTAAAATGGTTATAGTCCCCAAATCTCGCTTAATTTTATAATCACCTAGCAATCATTTGATATTAGTCTAGTTAATTTTAATATTTTAGTAGCAATAATTAATAATCACTTTTTCTTGAAGAACACGCATTGCATAGTCATCTTTTGGTAGTAATTGAGAGCTAATTGAAGTCTTTTGGGTTTGATATTCCAGCTCTTTTAGAGCCCCTATATTACTTGGTTGACCACATACACTTGTGTGTGCTAAGGAAGCAACTTGGAGTTGGATTTTTGGCCATATAAAAACTCTCATCATCAAAAGATGAAGATAGAAAGAATGAGGATACATAAATGAAAAGAGACAAAATCATGGATGAATATGTACAGGGCAAGGTGGGAGCCACCATTGTGATGGACAAGATGTGAGAAGCGAGATTGAAATGATTTAGTCATGTGTAGAGAAAGAGCCGAGATGTCCAAGTGAGAACGTGTGAGAGGTTGGTGGTGATATATTTGAGTGGTAGAGGTAAATGCAGAATAATTGGAGGGAAGTGATTTGATATGACATGACATATATGTAGGGATGGACACTTGGTTCTTTGGTTCGATTTTAGTAAATTTCGGTTCGGTTCTTCGATTTTTTATTTTGAAAAAGTGAGCATCATATGCCAAATCGAACTAATTTGGTTCGATTTGGTTTTTTCAAGTTTGGTTCGATTTTATTCAGTATTTCTAAAACAGTTTTTCGGTGCAAACTAATAAAAAATAAAATGAGGACAAAATCAAAGTATAAGATACTTAAAATCATGTTAAATGATGATGTGCCCCCATGAAGCACTTATTGTGTTTAAAAAAACTATATTTATTTTTATCAAGAACTTGTGCCTCCAACTATTGCTTGAGGAAAATAAGCACGAAGACAAATTTTTTTACATGACATAGATCAGCAAAAACATGTTTGAATTTCTATAGGAAAATAATATCTCAAGTTAACTATATAATGAATATTACAAGTTTATTGCTACTTTGACTTGTTTTATGAATGATTTAATTGCTAATTGATTTATATATATAGTATTTTATTTTTTTAGTCATATATATATATATATATTTAATTTTTTTAAATAAAAGTTCGGTTCTTTGGTGCACAAAAATTTTGAGACCCCTATATCGAATCGAAGAACCAAACTTTTGAAAAAAGAACACCGATACCGAACCAAAAAATCGAAAAACTGAATTAGTTTAGTTCGATTCGATTTTTTGATTTCTTGTATTTGTGTCCACCCCTATATATATGTAAATCACAAAGGACATGACTAGATAGAAAAACATGAACACCAAGAATTAGGATAAATAGTTAGTATGTAGTGGAGTGTTTTCTCACCGTAATGCTAGAATAAGGTCCTATTCTGAAGCTCCTGCTTACTTCCTTATAGTAGTATTACTAATACACTAGCATTATCTTATGCTTCAATTCTATTATTACTGTTGTTTCTTTTACTTTAATTATCTTTAATATTCAATATTTTATCTTGACCTTCTAATTTTGCTTTTCTTTCAAACCTTTATTTGAAAATAATTTTCTTGAGTTAAGGATCTATTGAAAATAATTTTTTTATCCTGCAAATATAGAAATAAGGGTCTGCATACACCTCATTCTCTCAGATTTCACTTACGAAATTATGAAATTATAATGAATATGTTATTGTTGTGTTACATTATATTGATATATCTCATCTCCTATTCTCTTAACAACGTCACGCTAATTCTTAATTAACTCAGCATAAAATGTTCATATGCAATTTATGCATCACTAGTGAACTCTTTTTAAAAAGAAAAAAAGAAAAAAACCATCAAATTGTAAAAGCATTGGAGTCAAGTTCCTACTTATTAGGTCCCTCCTAATTTGTCTTTTGATCATAACATGACCTGCTATGAAATTTAAAGCTCAAGTACTATTTGTTGAGATGATCCATTGACCAAACAATTAAGTAAGCACGTGTGTAAAGAAAATAAAACTTTCACAATATTAAAGCACACTTTTGACTCCGTCAAATTAAAAGAGGTACGTAACATAAATTATATCTTACATGCAGTACTTGCTAAACCATGAATATGATAACTCTCTGCTAATGTCATCATGACCTTTGGTAAAAATTTTAAAAAAACACAAAACAATCCCTTCCTTCAAATTTCATGTGACACATTTCTATATCCTTAAAAATTAATTTTAAACTATACTCAAATGAAATAATTTATTTAGATAAAAAATCTTCTTTTTTTTCTTAAACTTCACATTGTGACCCAATCAAACGCCACAATGTAAATTAATACGATGGGAGTATGAAACTACTATTCGACAATATAGTTTTTGGAATCACTTTAGTACATGTATTGCTTCCTAGCAAAAAGAAATGAAACATTTGGCCAAACTCAAGTAGAAAAGTAATGCTATACATGAAATTAGTTTTTGGGGTGGGGTGGGGTATAGCATGTAATGTCAAAATTTGTCCTACAAGACACATGAATATCTATCAGTGTATAACTCATTGCAAGCTTTTTAGGGCATGGTGATGACTTAGAGACAGGTCACATCCCAAAGAGATGGAAAACATCCCTAACCCTAGATGTGCCCTTTGTTCAATCAACATCTCCTCCCCAACCCCATGCTCTCTTGTTTCTTTCTAACCTAACATATATAAAATGAGATTAATTATATTATATTATCTGGACTCTTCCAAGCCACAATTTCATAACAAGCCACCTCTCCTCCCAAAATATATACACTCTCTTTGGAGTAGCTTAGGTAGAGTCAAAATCACACAAGCCTACAATTTCATATGTCATATACTCCTTGTGGCGGAGACACAGGTGCTGCACTTTCAATTGAAATTCTTTTTACTCAAAATTATATTGTGTATTATACACAACAAAAATATTAAATAATACAAGTTAATGGAAGATTACATTTTAAGATTAAAATAATAGAAATATATTATTGGTCATAGTTATTAAGTGGAGAAAGTGGTCATAACTTTTGTTAAAAGTCGCTACTTCATGATCTTCCATAATCTAAAAAGTAGAGTAATTATTTCTTATAGTCATTATTAATTATACTCGTGTTCTCAGATATTTTTTTAAGTTATTAGTTATTGCCCTACTATCTCTCAATTTATTCTGCTGCAGAATTTTAACACTTCTACATAATTGTCATTCTTACGATAAGTTATGATCGTGCTTGAAAAATATTGTAAAATGCATCAATAAGTGAAGTTTAATGTCTTAGAAAATAGAGTTATTTTTTTAAGGAATGTATTGGTCATACATATTATGAAAAGGGTTAAAAACGTATTAGAAATGGTTCAGAAATGTTAGTGAATCAAATTTGCCCTTCCTTCCACCGTTGTTGAAACAACTTCAAGACTCTTCATATAGAAGTGAAAATGCTGAGTACTCCGTCTTTGGGTGTGATCAAACTCCAAAGTTTGGTTGACGTAATGTTTATATAGGATTAATTAAGTTGCATCTTCAAATTTTCCAATCCAAGTAAGATTTGATTTTATCTTCCTCTTGTTGATGCGCATCAGGCTTATTAGGTTCAAGGCTTACCATTATGCCAAAAGCTATAGCTGATAGCAAAGGCGCAACTTTATTTCTTAACCAAGTCCACCATGCAAGTACCATGTTCGATCATGACTCCGACCCGGACTACTCTAGCCCCCTCACGGGTCTTGTCATAGGCAGGATGTTGGCATCATCCAACAAGGCTTCTTTGTTTTCTTAAATCAATGCAAGCTGATGATGATTAACTTACCTTGTATATATTTTTGATTCCCTATTGAGTAGCAATTCTCTTTATTGCAAGAAATCTAGTGCACACATGAACAATCTCAATCTTCTATTTTTGACAATTTTCTTTTTCTTCTCTATTCAATGGAACACCTCCTCATATGAATCAATCATGCCACTTTGAAAATATATCTGTCACATGTAAATATCATTGATACACAATTTATCAACCATTATATTACCATAGCATTACAAGATCTTGAATATAAATTCAAAGATCATTATGTTTCAACAAATAACTTCTCAAAAACTTGGAAGAAGAGAAACAAGTTAAATCCAAAATTGTTGTACGTATGAATTGGTCCAATAATGTCAATTTGCTTAATATTTAAAAAAATCACAAAATAGTTTATTTTATTTTTGGGGTGGGAGGGGCCGTTTCAACAATTTAGTCCAACCTTGTAACTAATAAGTGATGCATAATTTTTTAGTAGTGATATGCTGCATCAACTACTCGTAGGATATATACATACCCACATCAATTAAAGGAATTTTTGACCAAAATGAGCCATTATTTAAATCAATTCACCAAAATAATATATTTTTAAAAAAATTTACAAAACTAGTATAAACGTATTTCTCAGTAACGTTTTAGTTTACACTTTATTTAACAGTGTTAACTTAAACGTTTTATAATACGTTACTCTTAAATACATTTTATACCAAAAATGTTACTCACAGTAACGTATTTTAAAAATTCAATCACGGGCCGTTTAATCTTGTAAATATAAAATCAAATCCTTCAAATTTAGCTATAATACGTTTTAACTTAGAAAAAAATTTAACAGTAACGTTATAACTTTAAAATGGTTAAGTTGATTGAAAGAAAGTGTAGCTTATTAAATGAGAACTTGACATCGAAGGAAAGTGATAATCACCAAATACACGATGAATCTGGTGATAAATCATATTTCAACATTAATGTCGAGATTGTAAAAGACAAGGTAAAAACAATATATTTTCATCAAAGTAGAACTATGGTAACTAAAAAAAATCAACCTGATTGCGATGTTTTGTATGTTTTTCTCATATCAGAACAAACTACCACTATATGGGTCAATTTGTGAATTTGTCAAATGTCACTATCAATAACATTTTAAAGGTAAAATAATTGTCAAAAAATCTTTTAAGTTAAAATGTTAACGTCATTAATATTTTATAACTAAATTGCATAATTTACGATTGAATTCTTAAGAAATGTTACTATGAGTAACAATTCAGATGTAAAATGTATTTCAGAGTAACGTATTATAAAACGTTACTGTGAAATATGTATTATGCTAAAAACGTTACTCACAGTAATGTTTTTTAAGTTAACACCATTAAATAAAATGTAACCTAAAACGTTACTGAGAAATACGTTTATACTAGTTTTATAAAAAATTTAAAAAATATATTATTTTGATAAATTAATTTTAATAATAACTTACTTTCGTAAAAAATTCTCAATTAAAATAATATAATGTCTTTCAATTAATTATGACTAATCTGAGCCCCTCAAATTAAAAGCAATATGATTAAGGGGAATCTCCTGCCATTCCATATGTTGGTTGAAACTGGGACAAAGGGATCCCATGGTTGGGACTCTTCAACATACTCATAGCTTACTAATTAAAATTTAGGTCTCACCACCCTACCAAAAGCCGTCAAGGCAAAATTGGACCTTTTCTTTATTTTGGAACTAGTCTTTGAGAAATGTATTTTTGAGTTATTTTACTAATGGAAGGATATTTTAAATTAAAAATACAATGATAAAGATATTTTTGAGCTAAAACAATAACATACTCAGCAAAATGAGGTCGGGGGAGGATAGAGTATACGCAGACCTTACTATTATTTCAATGAGATAAATATATTATTTCCGAAAGACCCTCGGCTCAAATATATTTTTAAGCTAAATACATTTAAAAAATGTTCTAATTAACCCTTACTAATATTACTATTGAAATTTGAACCATATAGGAGTATATTATTTAGAAGAAGAAAATATTTTTATTGTTATATTGTACCCACTATTAATATCTCAAGATTCATTGTGACAAGAGCTTTTGCTCATGTGGATCTTTATCAATTTTTTTTAGAAAATTACAATCTGGAATTTGTCACCAAGTATATCACCTAATTCTGTTGAGTCACACATATGCCTAACGTAAATATCTCCTAAAGTCATAGGAGACTAGTTAGAAAAGAGATCCAATCTTGATTGGGTGACAAAAGTATAGGAATAATTATCTTTTTTAATTAATTGATGTGATGTGTTCAATAAATAATTAATTATGGTAAATATCTAAATTCTAAATAGAAATAATAATACTAAGATTTTAACGATACATAAATTATTTCAGTTCAATGTATTAAGAATTAAGTTATTTTAGTGATACATGTGTTTATTTTATTCATGAATAGAAAGAAAGAAAAAAAGGAAGTCGATGATTAGAGTATGTTACATGTAAACGGTACACTCAATTTTTGTGTGTTAGGCTTGAAATAAAAATAAGGTAAAATAAAATACTTGTACTAAATATGTATATATTTCACCATTTTATATAAATAAGCAAGTTGAGTGAATTGTTTTAAAAAAAAAAACATTTTCTCACTTATCTTCACAGAGAATTTGAGTGACTTGAAGAGTGCTCCTCTCAAAATTTATAAAAATGGCTTCCTCCATTGTCAGATATTAATTAGTCATTTGAAATATTTGACGTCAAAAGAATAAAAACAAAACACTTGTTACTTTTTTTTTCAAATCACCTTTACTTTTTAATATTGTAAAATCAAGGAGATGGAGCATGTACGTTAATTAACAATTGTCTTTAAGAAAAAATGATTTATTAGGCATAATATTATAAAATTATAGTTGAAATGATTTAAGAAATAATTAATAGGAACAATATAAAATCAAGCAGATACATCAATCAAAAATTATCTGTTTAAGCAGACATGTCATCCAACAGTTATCTGTTTCTTCGCACTTATGTATATTAGAACTAGTAAATGTAAGAAGTAACAAAATATCCTTCATTATATTAGATAATATAGCAAAATATAAGAAAACAAATAAAGAAATTAAAACTTGATAAGCATTGGACAAGTTAAACTATGATTCATATTTGTTCACCCATTTTAATTGTGTTCATCTCATTCAAGCTAAGTAACGTTGGACAATAAGTCGATACTTATTCATTTATCAAATCAATCCGTTTTGACCGACCCAAATCCACCCAATTGAGACTTTGGCCTGGTGTGTTTTGTTGTTTATCAAATTGGTTAGGCCTTATGAATATTAATTGGATAAAACATGTGGAGAGAATTTATTTTCATTTGGCAGCATTTATGTATGATAATCATATATTTCTACTATCTAGATATTGAAATGAAGGCATGCTTTTAGGCTTTAATAGACCACCTAACAAATAGTAAATGTAGAATTGCTGGATGTTTGTGGGCATGGTCCTAATTAACTGTCTAAATCAAAATGGGTTGGTCCAGTAAGTACACGAACTCAACATACATTAATTGTGAAAAGGAAATTATATATATATGGCTTAACTAATATTCCTTCTCCTATCACATTCACTCCATTGCTCAAGCCAATAAGCATAATTCTAATTGCTTAAATGCTCGAAAATCACTCCTACAAATAAAGATTTTTCCGCCGCAGATTAGTGGAAAATTTATGTTATAAAATATAATTTTTTTAACTCATTTTTTATCGAATTAGTCCACTGGAAAAATGCATGATAGAAAATAGATTCTTGTTAAAATAGTAGAAAACTTTCTAATTTTTTTCATATGAAAACATGCATGACTATTTTTTTTATTTCTCACCAATTCAATCAAAATATTTGTGAGAATTGTCACTAAACATGCATCGAGAAAATAATAATTTTATAGTGGTGAACATTTCTTATTTGATCACTCTTGCATTCATTGTCATCCTTAGCCAGACTACTTATTTCACAAGCCTCAAACTAAGATCAATTACAATTATAATAAATATTTTCTCTAGAAAATGACTTTCGTTGTGTCAAACATGACAAAATTAACGTATCATACCTCTCACAATTGATTGGTTTCATTCGTCAGAGTCCTTTGCATATATACTTGAGGAAAATAGTTAAGATTGTTAACGATCCTCCTTTCGTTGAGGTTTTATTTGTTATAGCTGAATGTTTACCAATTTTTCGGACAATAATTATTTTTAGATTTTTTTTTTATAATATTCATTGCTTTAAAATATTTTTTTAATTTATTACTTAGATATAGCATATTTAGAAAATATTAACTATCTAGAGCAATTATAATATAGATGAATTTTACTATGTATAAAAGTAATTTTGCATGCAATATAAATGTATTATAAGTGCCTTAAAATGTAGAGTATTAGGCCGGTTTGGTTAAAAAATTTGTATTACGTATTAAAAGTGAATTATGCATACAATATAGATATATTAAAATTATATAGCTACAAAAGGTTGTTTAGAGAAATAGTCCATGTATTATCTATGGTATTATGTAGTACTATGTTTGGTAGGAATTTGGAGCTTATGTATAACTAATTCATGTATTAGTTATACACCCTACATGATATTATAGGATGTATAACTAATACCTTCAATTTGGTGGTATTAGTAATCCATATGATTTAATATCATGGGATTAAATATGTAAAGGACAAATATATCCCTCAAATTCTTTTACATTCTTTTTCATTTTCTTGATTTTATGTTTTATGTTTTATATTTGTAGTTTTGTATTAGTCAATTTGTTTAAATAAATTAGCTTATAAATTTTATTTATTTGTGGATTCATATTTCTATAATATAAAAAAAAAATCATGTCAAAGTTTTAAATTTTATTTATTTGTGAATTTATATTTACATAATATAAAAAAATTGTCATGTTAATTTTTTTTATAATTAATTTAGTTGAGTGATTTTGTTAATATACAAAATAAAGTTCAATGACTATACACCAAATAAATTTTTTAAGTTGAGTGACCTTTTAAGATATAAACTCTATGTTAAAACTACACTTGTAATTTTTATGTATAAATATAGATGATTTATTCATTTTTACTATTGCTTACCAACTTTTGAATTTTTATAGTAGATAGTCTATCTTTATTAAATTAAAATTTGACATTTATCAATGATCAATTTATTAGGATTATAATTATTCAAGTGAGAAAATAGCAAAAATGGCGACAAAATTATTATTCTCCTAGCTAATTAGAATCCATAACAAAATAATCTGCTTAGACCTAATTACATGAAATAAAAAATTTCATAATAATTCAAGGATATAATTGGAAAGAAGCTTTATGTAGAGTTTTAAACTAAACACAAGATTAGGTGGAAAGTAATGAAGCAAACACTTGATAAAAACTAATTTCAATACTACTAATCTCTATATTATTAATTACTTCATTACTAATCCATATGTCATTCATCTTTGTACCAAACGATCCCTGATGTAATATTTGTGGGTTTCCCTTTTTCCAGGTCACAAAATGGAAGATCAGAATCGTGGCCAGGCCCAGGCTGGTTTTGGGAGGACGGAGGTGCTTATTGTACTTGCTTAATGGGCTGTTGACAGCCAGAACGGGGCATGAAATCCAGTTCTTAAGTAGGGCCCAAAATGAGGCCTACCTAAGCGTGTGAATTCTTGGGTCCACACGCTGCAACAATTTCACGGGTACCCTATTTGATCGCTCCCATTTAACTTGTATTTACTTTTGAAAAAAACAAAAATGAATAATGATTTAACTACACTTTCTTATATATCTTATTTAATATTATTTTCTATTATTTTAAAATATTTTAAAATTTTATTTTTTTTCCTGTAAACATCAATAATTCAATCCCTAAAATAAAAAAAATTCTCTTCCTATTTTCACTCGTCAATATCTTCCTATTTTATCTCCTAAAATCACTACAGGTACTTATCATTTTTTAATTTCAATTTTGATCTCTTTCCTCCAATCAATTTCAATTCATTTTGCAGCACGTTTATTTTCTCCATCTTCTTTTTCTTCTTTTTGATTTTGTATTCGTCTTTTCCATCATTTTTTTAAATTTTGTATTCATCTTTTTCATTTACTTTTTTTATAAAAAAAATTGTAAACGAATTTAGATTGTCTCTATATTGTATTAAATACAACAGTGAATGAAGTAATATTAAATCATTTGTATCTTTAATAGTGAATCACAAAGGGTGCACAAAATTTGTTGACGAAAGTGCTTATTTGGTATCGAAATTGGAAGAGAAACACCCGAAAATTGAAGCTTACGATGTTCAATTCATGACAAAAGTGAGTGAATTGCATGATTTGTTGGATTATTCGAAAGAGCAAATCAGTGATTGATGCAATGATGGAATTCTGTGTAATTTTGTATCAAATTCAATAATGCATGATACAATATTGGATTTTGTGTAATTTTGTATCAATACAACAATGCATGATATAATATTGAATTTTGTGTAATTTTGTATCAAAATACAATAGTGCATGATACAATATTAGATTATGTATTTTTTTTTGTTTTTTTTTTGTATAAAATACAACAATGACAATATTGTAGTTGATATATATAAAATGTTGTATCATCTATATCAGTTGATACAATATTGTGTTTCTATTTATTTTGTCTCAAATAATATAAAATCAGGTTATGTGTCATTTTTTTTTGTATCAAGTACAACAAAGAGGGGGGAAAATGTGCTCAAGTATGTAAAATTTTCTATCAAATACATCAGTTTTTTTATACAAAATTGAATTTCTATTTATTTTATCTCAAATACAATCATATATGACACAAAATCAAGTTGTGTGTCTTTTTTGTATCAATTACAATAAAGATGGGGTACACAATGAGCTAAAGTATGTTTATTTTGGAAAGATGCGCCCACCATTTTATTTTTTTAAAATTTTGAATTATTGTTTTTTTGGAATTTTGAATTTTTACAAGTTGTTACAAATGGAAAAGTTTGATTTCTAAAATTAGTATTTGATCCTATGGGAAAGGAAAAATTTTCAAATTGGAGAAGATATTAAGAAGGAAAGCTTCATAATTAATTAATGCAAAGTTATTCATGAAACTAAAAATTGAATTATATATTTTATTCTTTTTTTATCTCAACAGAATTAGTAATTAAAGTATCCGATATTAAAGTAATTAAAGTATCCAGATTGCTAGTTTTGTAAGGGATTTATGTAAATAGTGTAAAAGTAGAAAAAAAATTATAATTATCTCTTTACCTGATTTGTGTAAGTTATACCCAAAAAAAAGTACTTAACAACTTTAGATAATTTTTAAGAAAAAACTAAGTTTGTGTCCCTTTAAAGCCAACTATTTATATACATATAGTCCTTTTATATTTTATACGCCGTACTATTAAAATTGGCCATGGTAGATATACATATTAATTAAGGTATGTGTGGTCGTCAGCCATATAATAATGCCCACGGAAATAATTATTAATGTGAGAGAGACCCATAATCACAAACAATATCTCTTGTTCGTTTCCTTTGGGGCATTGATGGCTCTATGTTTCATCTTTCCACACCACTTTGAAAATACGTGCATATTTCACATAACTCATCTACTTATTGTTTTGTCATTTTGTCCAACTAATAATATTAACAGAATCAAAATAATGGAATACTACAAGCAAGGTTATATTGTTAAACCACATCATCTCTCTTAAAATTACACTATATGTAGATGTAACAAATGTTAAATCATTTTATCTAAATTCAAGACTTCATATGTTATTATTGTTACCTATAAACATTACATCTTCTTTAAAAAGTTGTCAATCATCTCAAACTAAAGTGTTGTTTGATATGGAGCAAATATTTTTTTATTATGTTAGGTTGATAAAAAAAAATTGAAAAGTTGAGCTTGTTAATTTGAGGCAGATATGTGTAGCATCCCTACCATCTTCGTACGAACTCATGTCTAATATCACCAAGTTTTGGTTACCACACACAAAACACATTACACTGATGATTAGTGTTCTCTCCGCTCTTCCAACACCCAACACCTGTTCCTCACACACCCAAAGCTAGTTAATTTTGTATGAATCCTGTCACTTCAAACTTTTCTTAAGAAAAAATCAAGGCCTTCGTGGCCACAAAAAAATACTTGCAACTATATGGAAGAACACAAAATTTCTATAACTATTCTTGTTGCTCTTATCTCATTGAACTCGATTCACCACCACTACTTTGAGTTCATATTTGTCTGACTTGGATGGATATTCTTGACTTGTTGAATTAAATGCACATCAATTTCAAAGGCATATCTGTTGGGGCTATAATTACAAGAAAATGAGGCTTATCCAAACTCTGCCAAAAGAGTTACTATCTCCATCCCTAAGTCAAAAACACTGCTAAAAAACTGCGAAAAAGCGACGGACTAACCGACGCAGTTCGTCACTTAATTAATTAAAAAATTAATTAAATTTTTTTTTTGAGAAAGTCCCTGTCCGTAGCTTGTTTTGGCGGTTTTTTTCGCCAAATTTTTTTTATTTAATTTAAATATTTTTAATTATGTAGCAACGGACTGGGTCTTTTGTCCGTCGCTATTCAGAATTCATAAAAGTGATGGACTGGACGTCTCTGTCCGTCGCTTTTCTTTTAAATTTATTTAATTTTTTTTTTTAAAAAAAAGCGACGGAAAAAGCGACGGACGTCCGTCGCTTTTGGTCAACGGTCAAAGCCGTTTACTGAAAAGCGACGGACGTAGAGAAGCAGTCC
>JBCEWC010010864.1:0-17248 GCA_038996855.1 Solanum aculeatissimum
TGTAACCCTGTGTGGGATGTAAGTTTCCAGTTCATCATCAGTTGGATGATGAACTTTTTGTCATGAATATACCGTTATCCTCTTCTCAAAAAAATTCTCCTTCCACCCCACCCCATCCTACCCTCCCCTTATCCTGGCTCTCTTTTTATCCTTTTTGCCCTCTCCATAAGTTCACCAAAAACAGTAACTTTTGTGTCATTGCTCATTGTTGCTTTTTCTAAAGCCATTACATTCTGGAGGTTGATGTTGCCTTCGTTAAAGCTTTCACATCCCATTTCCCACAAGAACTCATTGCTTGAAGAAAAGCATACAAAGAACTTTTTCTTTCTGCCTTCTAATGTTTGGTTGTGGTATTTGGAGAGGAGAAAACACCACAGATCCCTTCTTAGCTTGCATTTGTTAGAAGGTGATTGAAGATTGCTGCAGTAGGAAATGTTTTTTGCAAAAATAGATATTTCTCTAGGTTACAAGGGATTGGAGGCAAGAAAGGTGGCTAGAGATGATTTCTCTGTGGGAGTTATTTACTGGTGAAGGAAAGAAACGTCCTTATTATCAATGTGTTTAGGGGTATTCGATGGAGAGAGAAAATGTGTATATGTTAAGCTACACTGTCATGCAGCAGGTTGAAAGCTTAGGACAACACTAAACTACTAGGTTTATATTTGTCAACACCTGATCTACGTTGCAATAAACAACTAGTTATTTAATGAGATAAAACAAAGGAAACAAGGAACAACAACACAGCTGTTGGTAAAATGTCTGAACCATTGTGTCACATATGTTGCACAGATACCTCAAGACCGTGTGACATGCTCGTGTTGACCTGACATTATTTGGATGTGTTGGACTGTGGGGTATGGATCAGATTTGGCTGCAAACTATGGTAGAGAATCATTGATGGTTGAATATTTGGTTTAGATTTTTGGATTTTTGAGACGAGGGTTTCCCGGAAACAACTTCTCTACCTCTATGAGGTAGTGGTAAGGTCTACGTACATTTTTACTCTCCCCAGACCCCACTTGTGGGATTCCATTGGGTATGTTGTTGTTGTTGTTGTATATAATTATATATATGTAAACATGTGTATAATGATTTTGTCCAAAGTCGGTAGGAATATTACTTTAGCAAAAAGTGTAACTTGTTTTATTTTTATATATATCATAGATAGATAGATTTATACCTGTGGAAATTCCACTCTTGGTTATGTATTTGATATGATCAACGTTTCTCATTTTCTGGGTTTGCCTTAATCTGTCTTGCATATTGCTTTTGCAGAAACTGCTTCGAGCTGCAGCTCTTTTTGCTGGCTCCATCATTTTGATGCGCCAGTATGGTGATCTCATGGCTATCTGAAGGACAGTTGATATTCATTCTCAGCTTCAGATTCAAGTTGGATGAAGACCTAATTTCTGCCTTCCCCTCTCCCCTCCCCCTTAACGGAAGTATGAAATCTTATGAACCAAAAGTGAAGCTTATCTTCACTTGTCTAGGATAGCTTTGTTACCATGTGTTTTGATACTTGAAATTTCTGGATACTCTAATATATGTTTGTGACATGGAAGCGAAAGAGCAAAAGTTAAAAACAAAGGACCAATAAATTGAGCCTGTTCATGTTTTCCTGTTAATTTCTTGCTTGATGGACTCTGAACAGAACTATAGGTTCGGTGGTCATGTACCAAAATCTCATGCCTGTGGAATATGTCATTTCACATCCCTGGCCCAGGTTGCAACAATAATGCCTGTTATTAACAGCGCTGGAAACCTCTCATTAAAACTTCTTCCATTGGCAGTGAGACTGTTGAGCTCTTCATTTCATGTTTGAACCTGCATAAAATTGTTTAAATGCCAATATTACTATTCAACTGTATTTGTTTGTCGCCCAATGTCTTGCAAAAGGTGCTACAGGCACTTGAGGACTAAGAAGGGACACCTCTCAATCTGCTCTGGCTTCAATTTTCCATGAAATACAGTGGTTTGCTTGGGTTACTAGGCATTTGGACATGAATAGGGGTGCGCTCTATCACTGAGCTCATAGCCTGTCACACGAACCGTCTATTGCAGGGTCGTTATTCTAGTTATTGTGCAAAAAGCAAGAGAAACCTCATTCCTCTCTTCCTTTAATTGAAGCTGTGTTTGAAATGCATTTCACTCAAGAAAACGAAAACTTCATCTTGTAGTTTGTAGCTGTCAATGCAATTTGTCATGTAAAGAATAGTTTGGTAGCTGTCAGTGAATTATCGTGTTATATCGATTTGGGATAAACACTAACAAAATTGTGGAACAAGTGGAGCATTCAAAAGTCAAATTACGCAGCTGTATTCCAGTTTGCTGACTTTTTCCTTATCGACCATATATATCTTCACAATTCCATACTAAAACAACACATCTTAATCTTGTATCGTGGCTTTCATTAGCTACTATTTGATCCTCTTTTGTTCACTTCTCCTTACCATTTCTTCATGCATAGGCCAAACTAATCTCCAGACCAAAGCACTCATACTTCCTGTGACCAAAGACTCATCTACTCTCCAATACCTCACACAAATTGGTCAAAGAACTCCTCTTGTGTCCATCAAGTTAACAATTCATCTTGGAGGACAAACTCTATGGGTAGACTGAGAAAATGGTTATGTGAGTTCCAGTTATCGACCCGCTCATTGTGGCTCAACTCAATGTACCATCTCCAAAGTTAACACCTGTGGAAACTGCACCACCGCTCCTAAAATTGGCTGCAACAACGATGCCTGTTATAACACCCCAGAGAATCCATTCATCAAGACTCTGTATAGTGGTGGTGAAATTAATGAAGATGTTTTATCGATACAATCCACTGATGGATCAAATCCTGGTAAGTTTGTTAAGATACCAAACTTCATTTTCACTTGTGTTCCTACATTCTTGACTGAAGGTTTGGCTAGTGGAGTGAAAGGTACTGTTGGATTGGGAAGGAATCGTATCGCGCTTCCTTCCCAATTAGCTGAAATCTTCAGGTTTCCAAGAAAATTTGCTGTTTGTTTGAGTTCATCCACACGATCCTCTGGTGTCATATTTTTTGGTGATGGCATGATGCTTCCAAATATTGATGTCTCTAAAGATCTCATCTTTACGCCGTTGATCACCAACCCTTTTGGTACTGGATCAGTTCCTTTCCTGAATGAATCTTCCTCAGAGTACTTCATTGGAGTGAAATCCATTAGAGTGAATGGCAAACCAGTGACAATTAACAAAAAATTGTTCGGGATTGACAAGAGAGGAAATGGTGGATCCAAAATCAGCACAGGGAGCCCTTATTCAGTCTTGGAATCTTCCATATATGATGCTGTGACTAAAGCTTTCATCGATGAGTTATCTAATGCGACCAGGGTGACTGCTGTGGCACCTTTTGAGACTTGTTTCACCTCAAAAAGTATTGGTAGCACAAGGGTTGGACCAGCTGTTCCTTCCATTGATCTTGTGTTGCAGACAACATGAGTTTATTGGAGGATTTTTGGCGCAAATTCAATGGTGAAAGTTAGCCAAGATGTGATCTGCTTAGGTTTTGTGAATGGAGGGCTTAAACCTACTACTTCAATAGTTATAGGAGGATATCAACTTGAGGACAATCTTCTACAATTTGATCTTGCTACATCAACACTTGGTTTTAGCTCCTCTCTTTTGTTCCACCAAACTACATGTGCCAACTTCAACTTCACAGCTAAAGCTTAAAAAGCTGTCTTTTAGCAGTACCTTTTCCCCTTTCTAGGATTATTATATACTAAAAGAGAAGAAATAAACATTGTTGAAACTTTATGATCAATTAGAATTTATGCAAAAAAAATTCAAGTCATTCTTGATTTCTAGTAGTAAGTATGCACAATTATTTTGGAAAACCATAGCTTTATGATGGAATCTTAATTTATGACATGCAGTCAGCAAAAACAATCTACTGATCTTACTTTGGCTAGCCTCATTACAAATAAATCTTCATCTTTGACATCTTTTCCAGTCAAGTATTTGGATTCTGCTGCATAATCTTCATCTTAGACATCTTATCCTTTGCCTTTACTCATTGTTGTACTCTTGTGGAGCAACACTGACCAGGAAAAGATGAGGAACCCATGAAGCTTTCCTCCAATTTCATTTGATATGCAGTTTCTCCCTCCAGAATATTCAGATACGTTAGCCACAAACTGTCTAGACATAAAACAAGTACAAAAATGAAAGTTTCTGTTAACTGTTCTAACTCTGATTTAATCTTGTCAAGTTCATCAGCAGGGCATCCAAGTATTTTCTCTTCTTGATCATTGAATGTAGAGAGCCACCATTTAACGCTTGCATCAGAAACTCTCAGTGTCATTATATATCTGGGATCAATTAATGTATATTTTCATCAAGTTATATTGATTTGATGTAAACACAAACAAAATTGTGGAATAAGTGGAGCATTCAAAAGTCAAATGTCATATTAGCAGCTGTATTCCAATTTGCTGACTTTTTCTCCTTATCCATTCCCAAATCATTGACTTATTTAAATAAGCTGTAGAGTTGACTTGAAAACAGTGCTTCTATAAATCACAGCATGAATAATCTTCATAATTTCAGTGTTCCACATCACATCTTAATCTTGTATCATGGTTTTCACTAGCTACTATTTGATCATCTTTTGTTCACTTCTCCTCTCCATTTCTTCTTATTGCATAGGCCAAACCTCTCCCCAGACCAAAGCACTCATCCTTCCTGTGATCAAAGACTCATCTACTCTCCAATACATCATACAAATTGGTCAAAGAACTCCCCTTGTGCCCATCAAGTTAACAATTCATCTTGGTGGACAAACTTTATGGGTAGATTGTGAAAATGGTTATGTGAGTTCCAGCTATCAACCAGCTCGTTGTGGGTCAACTCAATGCACCATCGCGAAAGTTAACACTTGTGGAAACTGCACCACCAGTACTCCCAGGATTGGCTGCAACAATAATGCATGTTACAACACCCCAGAGAATCCATTTATCAAGACTTTATATGATGGTGGCGAAATTAATGAAGATGTTTTATCACTACAATCTACTGACGGATCAAATCCTGATACGTTTGTTAAGATTCCAAGCTTCATTTTCACCTGTGTTCCTACATTCTTGACTGAAGGTCTAGCTAGTGGGGTGAAAGGAACTGCTGGATTGGGAAGGCATCAGATCGCGCTTCCTTCCCAATTAGCTGATTTCTTCAGCTTTCCAAGAAAATTTGCTGTTTGTTTGAGTTCATCCACACAATCTTCTGGTGTCATATTTTTTGTTGATGGCCCGTATAT
The DNA here is from genome assembly GCA_038996855.1 of Solanum aculeatissimum. NCBI lineage: Eukaryota > Viridiplantae > Streptophyta > Magnoliopsida > Solanales > Solanaceae > Solanum > Solanum aculeatissimum. Next base: position 5,288 of record JBCEWC010010864.1, read on the forward strand.
GATGCTTCCAAATATTGATATCTCTAAAGATCTCATCTTTACGCCGTTGATCACCAACCCGTTTGGTACTGGATCAGTTCCTTTCCTGAATGAATCCTCCTCAGAGTACTTCATTGGAGTGAAATCCATTAGAGTGAACGGTAAACCAGTGACAATTAACAAAAAGCTGCTCGCGATTGACAAGAGAGGAAATGGTGGAACCAAAATCAGCACAGGGAGTCCTTATTCAATCTTGGAATCTTCCATCTATGATGCTGTGACTAAAGCTTTCATCAATGAGTTATCTAATGTGACCAGAGTGGCTGCTATGGCACCTTTTGAGACTTGTTTCAGCTCAAAAAGTATTGGCAGCACAAGGGTTGGACCAGCTGTTCCTGCCATTGATTTTGTGTTGCAGACTACACGAGTTTATTGGAGGATTTTTGGTTCAAATTCAATGGTGAAAGTTAATCAAGATGTGATCTGCTTAGGATTTATGAATGGAGGGCTTAAACCTACTACTTCAATAGTTATAGGAGGATATCAACTTGAGGACAATCTTCTACAGTTTGATCTTGCTACATCAACACTTGGTTTTAGCTCATCCCTTTTGTTCCACCAAACTACATGTTCCAATTTCAACTTCACAACCAAGGCTTAAAAAGCTGTCTTTTAGCACCATCTTTCCCCCTTCCAAAATTAATTAATAAAATAGAAGAAACAAATACTATTTAAACTTTATGATCAATTAGATTAAGCGAACTTTTTTCAGATGAATCTTTGATTTCTAGCAGCAGTATGCATAACAGTTTTGGTGTACCAATAATGAAAGATGCAACAGCAAGGATTTCACTGAGAAATGCTACAATCCTTCCTATCTTATACCAAAGGATCCCATGATCCTGAACCAATCTTACCTGGGATTGTAAATCCCAAGCACATCTATGAAGAAAACATCTAAGGGGGTGTTTGGATTGAGTTTTTTTAACCAGGACCTCAAGTTCTATTTAATACTCACTAGAAGCCCAAGAAATAAAGAGAAGATGTGAACAAACTGATATCCAGCAACAAGAAAAAGCTAAGATTTCAAAACCAACACTATAAAAAGACAGTCTCTAGCCTAATCAAGTATGGTCATGCAATGTTTCAAAGTGATATCTACCCATAGCTTTTCGGTGGAATCTTAACTTCTAAACTGCAAGTCTGCAAAAGTTTCTTCAGTACACTGAAATAAATAAATAATCTGCTCATAGATGCAATGGAAAGCTCCATTAGATAAAATGTTGCACCATATCATTAAAAGTGAATACACAGACAAAAAATGATAAACTGCAAAAGGCGCATTCACTAAAATGCAAAATGCTGAAATGTCATTAAGCAAAGCCAATGAGACATATTTACAACTATTTTACTAACCAATTCTAGTGGGCATTCAGACTAAATATAACAAAATAAATCTAATATTCTCAATTTGGCTAGCCTCATTAAACAGCAATGTTCATCTTAGACATTTCTTCCAGCAAGTATTTGGATTCTGCTGCATAATCAACTGGAGCAATAGCCCTGACTGTTATCCTTTGCCTTTTCTCATTGTTGTATTCTTGTGTTGCAACACTGACCCGGAAAAGGTGTGGAACCCATGTAGCTTCCTTCAATTTCATTTGATATGCATTTTCTCCTTCCTGAGACAGGAATATTCAGATAAGTTAGTCTCAAGCTGTTGAGACATAAAATAAGCACCTAAAAAATGTTTCATGAACTATTTTACCTCAGATTTAAGCTTGTCAAGTTCATCAGCAGAACATCCAAGTATTTTCTCTGCTTGCTCATTGAACACAGAAAGCCATGCTTCACCACTTGCATCAGAAACTTTCAATGCCATTATATATCTGGAGTCAACACATAAAGGTAAGAATAACACAAGTAGACATTACAAGTTATTGGAAGGTTTTAAGATGGCTATATATCCAATGTTCACCTCAAACTACACTCTGCATCATTCTTCTGGCATCCTTCACACCAATACCCAGACCCAAAAGCTTCAGTAACTTTCTTGTTACATGTCTTGCAAGCTCGATACCACATGGTTTGATCTGGCTTAATGAAGCTTATATATGCTTTCAAGCTGAAAAACACAGGCTGCCAAACAGAAAAAACAATTTAGTACCGTGATGTTAAATAATGCTCCATGTATTAGTGAGTCCTATTTTCTCCAAACAACATGCTTCATATTCTAAAGAACATACAGGGTTAACAATATATACCTTCTCCTCACCAAGGGACAGGTTACTGGTTATATGAAGCAAGGTAACCCTATCAGTGTACATAGATCTTGCCCCACTCTTCATATAGGGGCTCATGCCGGAACCAATAGATGCCAGTGAAGTTTCTTTACCTTCAGAATCATACCTGAACAAAATGAAAATGTGGCCTTTAGTCAACTAAGTATAAAAGAGAAGCAATTACCCAGCCAAGTAAAGCCATACCAAGATCTCAATTTTGTGGCTTGAGGTAAATCAGGATTCACAACAATATTACTTTTGCTTAATGCTGATAAAGACACTCCTGAAACACAATTTAAGGAACTGTGAGATTGGAACAACAAAGATATCATGCATATGAAACAAGTTATGAATGAAATGAAGCGAAGACCTTGGAAGTCTCCAACTTTAAGGGATTTAATGGCAACTACTGGAGATTTATCAGCCATGTCTAGTAGTTCTTGTCCAACATTAGTGGCAAGATCATTCCAAAGAGAAACAACAACAGTCTTCTTCCTGATACAGAAAAGTATAAGATGTTAAAATTCGCATTGCTCGTTTAAGCCAAAATCAACAAGAGAGGTTGTTAACAGTATTTAAACATACGTCTCATCTGCAATAGTTATGTCACGCTTTGGAACCATTTCATTGTTACTCTTCCTCCGTATACTCATTGTAGGAGATACACTTTGGACCACCCCAATAACATCTACAATCCATTGCTTGAAAACATTACTCCATGGTGAAAGTATATGAAAAAGCAGCATAAAGAATCTAAGCATTGGATCAGCAAGTTCTTACCAACAAGCTCCCTGCCATTGACATATGGACCCAATTCATCTATAGGGACAAAGTTGAATTTCGTCTCTGGAATAAAAGCTTCTTCATTGCTAGCCTCCTCAACTAGGGAATTTTCATTCAAAGTCATCTCATAATCATTTGGTACTGTTTTGAACTGCTTGTTAGCAACTCTAAGAGTTCCCTTTGAAATGTAATAGACTTTTCCCAATTCAAACTTGTCAAAAAACTTCTTTGCAGCTTCATTAAACATTGTAGCTTGTATTTGGGTACCCTGCAATAAAAGGTAAATCTTTGTTAGTTATACAATCAATTGAATAAACTTCTTTAAAGAGATACACTTGCCAAATTATTAGATAACTGAAACTGCGCTTACATCCTCATCTGTCAATTCAACATTGAACACACATCCTTCTCCTCTAGCATTCTTGTAGGTTCGCATATTCCCCTTGCTTGTTACTCTAACCTTAATAGTCCAATTTCCTTGGTAAGGATTCAAAGAAACAAGTGGCTGAATTCTTCTTGTCATTGCCATTCGAGCAGATGGTGCCATACTGAAATACAACCCACATACAACATAATTAACTTAATTCAGTTCATCCATATCACAATATACCATTTACTAACAAACTAGAAAAATAAAAAGGGTCAGGAAAAAAAACTCACTTTCCACTTTGTTCATGTACAATTTGAGCAACAGATTTAGTTTGAATTTCCTGCTTTGGTTTCAAAACACTCCCAATGTCTTCCTGCTTAGGCTTCAAAACAATGCCAGTCTCTTCACTTTTCACTTCAGCCTTGTACTCAGCTTCAAGGGCAGGAGCTACTGCCTCGCATTTAGTTACAATCAAGTACCTAAAGCAGATTAATCAACTCATTAATGCCAAACATAAACCTTCAAATAAATTAAACATAACATTAATAGCCACAAAAATCCTTACTTTTCATTCTTCGTTGGGATATCATTGAGGGTGTAATCAATTATCCGAATAAGACCCAGATTCTGTATGGACCCAGAAACAACTTCAGATGACAAACTAGACTGAAGAATGCCCTTAATCTTCATTTTCCCATCATTTGCTGAAAACCTGCAAATGGAAAATTTATTAATCCTTTCTATAAGATATCATTTGCCGATTAGAGACAATAAAACAGAAGAAACAACACATGTGACTCATATAGATAGACAAATCATATGAGAAACCCTAAATCCATAGAATGAACAATCCGTCAATTCAAGTTCCTCTTCCCCCAAACAGTGAAATGGGAAGCAAAAAACTCATTCAATCAGCTCAAAATACAGAAGCTACCCAGATTGAGAGAATAACAGAAAATTACATTATCATTTCTACATAAACAAATCAAGTCGATTAACATGTAATGTTTTGGAATAAACAAATAGATCTGAATGAAATGCAAGTTTCTGAACAATTAAACAGACAAAATGAGCATAAATAGTAACTGAAAAAAAAAGACTCACATGTATCTGTTGCCAGTGGGCTTGAGATCCACTACTTGAACAATAATTTCAGGAAGATCTGTAGAAGAATCAGGCGATGGGTTCGCTAAAATAGTTGAAATTGCATCTGGGCTGACCGTTTTCACCATTGTTACTCTTCTTCCAAGAATCCTCTATACTGAACAAACCGAGAAATCAAGAAGTGGAGAAGAGAGTAAATAGTTGAGAAATGAAGAAGAAGAAAGAAGTAGAAGAGGGGGTTTTGTACTTGAGAATTTTTGGCGGGGATTTATTTTGGATTTTGGCGAAATTATTCATTTGACTTTACTGGCGGGAAACTGTTTAACTTCTAATTTTTCGAGGGAAAACTTGACGACTCAGTTAAATTTGCCGCCATATATTTTGAGGGAAGCGGAGAAAATTTTTCTTTTTAATCTATTTTATTTATTATTTATTCGTTCTAATTGTGATTGGTTGAAAAGAATTTAAATACTATTTTCCATATATGTTTTAGATAAATATAATGTAACATTAGTCTAACCCTTTAAATCAAATACTATAGTATAGTACTTGTGCTATAGTCAAATTATAAAATAGTTGGACTACTCTCAAGTTTTTAAAAAAAAATTTAAATGTTATAGCGCAACAGGAAAATATATGAATTTTGTCTGTTAAAATAAAAAAATAAGTTGTAATAATCGTTTGTTTGTAGTTGGTGATTGATAAAAATGGTTTGAGTTGTTGTTGCTTGATGAATTATCGGTGATTCATGGTTAGATTTTCTAAATGACGAAAGAGATCAAAGAGTCTTAAATTATTATCAAAAGTAGATGAGTAAATTAGTGGACATTTGACTATTTTGCATTGTGAAATTTGAAATAAAGATTGTTTCCAGAGTGAAAATAATACTCGAATAAAATTGGTAGATTATTTTCTTGAAGAGGAGTCATTGTGAAATTAAAGAATTTTGAAATCATTTTCGTTAAATTTGAGGAAAAAATGAGTTGATTTAGAAAATATTTTTCAAAACATTTAATATGAGAAAATTAGAAAATATTTTCCGATTTCCTCCGTACCAAACACATCCTTAAATCAAAATAAGGTGATTGGTTTTTTCTTAGTTTGATTTGAAAATTATTTCTCATGCCACTCTCAAACTGAAGAGAAAATGACTTTTTCAACTCTATTATGTGTAAATATGAAAATCTCGTCCTAAAAATAAATTTGTAAAGGACTATAAGCTATCATATCACATTATCAAGGATAGAAGTGAGAGGCATAACAAAATATTCAAGTTTTAGGGACAAGATTTTATATATATAAACATATAAAACTTTGGACAGTAGAAGAAACAAGATATCTCCTTCTCTATTACAGTGAACATTTTGACTTGTAACTAACTGATAATCAATAAGGAACTTCATCTACACTCAATATATCAAAAAAAGATGAGGAAAATTTACAAACATATAGGTCTCTAATTTCTGACTAATCAGCATCAAACAAAATCTGGAAAAAAGGCTTCTGCTTATTTAGATTTGACACAACCAATTGAAAATTTAGAATCCCACGGAAGTCCTTTACTTGTTTTGCTTCATCTGTACAAAAGCATCATAAATGGAAGCAGGGTTTTTGATGACGGCCTTCATAATCTTCTAATTAGAAGTCTTGGACGAAACGCTCAGCTCTCAAAAAGACATGCTAGTAAACTAAATGATCAAGTCATCATACTTTACCAAATGCATCAAAGTAGCGCTGTCAAACAAAATTTATATCCAAGAGTCAACTGATCATTGCTTTGTTCATTGTTATTCTCCAACCAACATTGTTTTATGAATGATGTGCTCCTTTACTACCAAACTCTCCAGGCATGCACCACGTCCTAACTTGGGAAGGAGGTTTACGATATGCTTCCTTGCTTAAACACCAATCAGCACTTCTGGACTAATCATATTGTTCCCTGCACCATTCTTTACAACTCATCACTTAAAACCATGTCATTGCCAAAAACAAAGGGACTATAAGGAAAGCAATCCTAGGAACCTTATGAGCAGCATGACAAGCAAGGAAACCATGTCCTTTTCCCTGCATTTTCAGTTGCAGTCGGGGTCTTTGGCTCTGATTGAGGCAATGATTCTGTATGCAGCTCTGCTGATTCTAACTGAGGTTGCTTCTGCTCTGGGCTAGATTTAATTGGAGCAGCCATGTGCACTGAATAATTTTTATCCAGATTCCCTGTCAGCCTTCATTTTTAAACAGATGGGTCAGTCAATCTCTCATTAATACTATATGAAAACATGTCCTGAATACTGACATACATATGGAAATCGCAAAGAAGCATAATGTTCACATTGATACCTTTTGAAAGTCATATCTATGCAGAGACAGTTCATTTAATCTCAGTTTTTCCTTAACATTCTATTCAAGTGCCAACCCTGACCCTACCACACAAATGAGGATCACAAAAAGAAATCTATCAAAAGATACATGTCTACGTTACCAAGTGGAAGATCAGGGTCCAGATATAAAGTCAATTATTTAAATGATGAAACCATAAGATATGTTCATAGTAAGTAGCAAACAAGTCATGCAGACAATAATTTATGGACCATGGGTCATGTGTCTTTAGTGTCAAATGTAGGTGTCCCACTATACTTGCATGCACAGAAAGAGAGATAGAAAGAAGTAATGTTCCTACTAGAAATAACCATCAACATTCTAAATGAACAGTGAGGACAAACTTTTGCAATGTATCATATGAGAGTTTGAGTGTAGACTGCCTACACTGGAAATGCAAACGACGTTGTATCGGTTCCACTTTCCATTGAGTTAGGAGAAATACGTCCTTCAGCAAGAGATTTTTCATCATTTGAATCTTCATTTCCCCTTGAGACCTCCACTTCAGCCATTTCCATCTCATGACTTGACAGGTAAGGAGAGAAGTCACACATAGCAGGGGATGCGGGGAAGTCCCGAGGAGTTCCTAGTTCACCCAGCTCACCTGACTGCCAAAAACTAGCATCTTTGGTAAAACTCGTAGTTCCCAAGTGAATGCTAAATAATGATTCATGAGAAGTTACACTCCACTCTGCAGGGTTTGCAGACTCATCTCTAGCAAACACTGAAGAAGGAATCCTATAAGCTTTGTTTGTGGAGTGCTCCATTACTTGCATGGGAGGTGATTCTGTGGTAGATGTATTGCCAGAGCTTGACCTGAAAAAATACTGAGTCGCTTCTGACTGTGACATGGAAGGTGACACATCATGGTTCAAGGGTTCACTACCAATGGTAGAGCTCGCAGAAACAGGAGTTTTGTTGTCAGAAAACCGTGATCTGTTATCCTTGTCAAGTTTGGGTAGGTTATTAGCATTAGCAGTGCAATCATCAAATTCATAATTAGCCTTGCCAAAGGGGTCATTCAGTGTTGAGTCAGGTGATGTATTGCAGGAAGAGTCTGAGGAACTTAAAGTTTTACCACGAGGGCAGACTTTAAGTCCTGTAACAGCAAGGGTAGGAGGTGTCCCTGATTTTCCATCACTTGCACTAACATGCTTAGGCTCCATAGCTGAAGACGTCTGACCAAATTCATCATACAAAGTTGCCATATCAAGCCAAAGAGTTCAACCTCTTCTGCCATGGAAGAACTGAAATCAGAGTCTTTCAATGTTCAAGTCAACCAATAATTTAAACTTCAAATTGAAGTTTCAGGTATGAACTATCTACAATGAGCTTTCTGATTTTGGCCCTATGCTTGCAACAACGATTTCCATGCGAAAACTTTACTTTTTGTGCTACTGATTAAGGACAAGGTCGTACCAATTTTGAGGTTACAACCAAGGCAATCCTGCATTTTACCGCCCGTGCTAAACAAGAGATTTGAAAAGCCATACAGCGAAAACCAGAAAGCATGTACTACTTTATTCTTGTATGTATGCTAGTGCCATGGAATACAATTGATCTGTCTTATTTGTTGTCTGTGGCATTTAAGAGTTCAACCCTGTATCCTTGCTTAAAATTTTACGAACTGTTATATTTTGGCAGAAGGTATAGCAACCAGGCCTAATAGTTTCTTTAAAACCCATGTTCTTCCAATATATTAGACAGCAATGTTTAGCGTAAGAGGATACAATCAACAAAGATGTCTTAACAATTCAATGGCACCCAAAAGCGTGCTTAGAGGGAATACAGTTTGCATGATACAAAAGCAGTATTTTTTGACATTTTCACTTCAAGCTATTGTAGACTACGTTGCTCAGACTCTTCAAAAATGCCAACGGGTGTGTGTCGGATTCTCCAAAAGTAGTGTATTTTTGCAGAATCCGACACAGGTGCAGCATTGAAAGTGAAGAGTCCGCACAACTTAGATTGTAGACCAAACAATTCCATTACATCAAAGATAAAAATAAACGCTAAAACGAGCCACCGTGATCTTCATTAGCAAAAACAAAAATGAGTCACCATATCTTGAAAATATGCAACTATAACAAAATTCCTGAGTCCAAGGACTGCCTGTGTATGCAAAGGGACAAGCACGAATAGAAGGATATAAACAAGCAAGATATATGTGTTTCAAGATCTAACATTTACAGAGTTCCTCTCTCCAATCATGAACCATCCCTCAGAAAACAGTACAAATTAGAGATCAAGAAAAACCACAAGATGACACTAAAAGGTAACGGCCAGAGAACACAAGGTTTTCGGATAACTGAAGCTTGAAATGCACAGAACACTGTCTCTTCTTTCTTTTTTTTTTAATAAGAAAGAAAACATTCAATCTTTTCTTCTTTGACTAAACCATGTTCCAAAAGTTGCTTAATGGTGTCATACATCTAAAAGTAGACATGCTTTCCTAATATGTGATGAAGTGTATCTTAATGCTTCAAGTTGGCTCAAAAGTTTCTGGTCAAGAATTTGCAATACATTCCAATTCATTGGTTTCTAAGAGAAAAGCTTATACCAAATTAGTCATGAACTTTAGTTAATCAAATAGCCTCCACAGTTTTAGTGTTGCCAGATAAAAGTTAGCCCCCATGGATTGTCAGACAGATAAGTGCACCAAATGTTTCTGGAATATGTTTATCATAGCATCACTTCAAGAAACTACTTGATCTTGCTTTCAAAACCTATGTTGCTAGGACTCTTCAAAAATATCATTGGGTGCTAATCGGATTCTCCTAAAGTATTGCATTTCTGGAGAGTCCTGGCAACATAGTTCAAAACCTCCAGAGTGAAAAAGGGCTTAATATAACTTTCTTCCATAACACTCATATAAGAGTTAACTAACATTACCAATTTCAGAAAAAAAAACACTAATAGAGTATGAGTTAACCAAACCAACACAATGGGAAATATTAGTGCAAATGTTCCCTTAGTATTTTCCGTCCAACGACACAGCAATTAAGCCATTAGAAATATGATAACAATTAAGAGTTATTTTTTTGTAACATTTGGAATAAAAATGAATAAAACCAATAAATTACGAACCGCCCAACTATGGAGTCCGACAAATGGTTAGTTAAAGATCTGAAAAAGGAACGGGTCATCGTCGAACCGGTAACAGCCGGCCGGCGACGACGACTTCCCTGAGAGCTGATCTGAAAATCAAAAGACCCCTTTGACCCTCGCTATTCATGTAGTCTCTATTATGTGAAATGAATGAAAATTTTCACACAAACTCAACAGCAATCCTCCGACATTGTCGCTGGATTCCATGGTGCCCATACTTCCTTTTTTCACACAGTACGGAGTACGGTTAGGAAATTAACACCGTGTTTGGCCGTATTCACAATTAATATATTAAAGAGAAAACTATTAAAAATATTTTTAAACTTTGATACAAGTTATTAGTTTCATTCTCTAACTATTGACTGTCTTAAAAATACTTTTCTAGACTAAACTAAAATACACCTTCAAATTATCATAAATGAAAAACACATCTTAATTTGACAAGAATTTAAGGGTGTATTTAACTCTTGTTACGAGATCAAGGGTGCATTTAAATTCAGTTAGTCAACAAGATCAGGGGTGCATTTAAATTTAGTTAGCCAAGTAAAAAGATATTTTTAATACTGTCAATAATTTAGAGATAAAACTAATAACTCGTACCAACTTTTAAAATATTTTTATTACTTTTCTCTGTATTAAAAAATAGTACTTAGATATATTTTACATGATGATCATAAATTAAAATGAGGGAATGATCTTTTCTTGTTATAAAAACATTCAACAATTATCTATGCAACGTTATTTCGAAATTGTAATCCTACTTAGAAATAATTTTATTTTACCTTTTAATTGAAATAAAATATTACTAAATATAAATTTATTTTAAAATTTGTCATTTTAATAAAATATAAATTTAATCACAAATTTAATTATGAAATATCATAATTTTTTTCACGAACTAAACGATTTGTTACTCTTTTGAAAAATATTTTGTTTAAGTGCGAGATTTCTTCTCTAGAAAAAATAATGTAATGTTACATAATCAAACAGACAAGTCAAAAGTCTTTTTTTATATAAAAAAATAATAATACTAAAAGTATAAGATAAGATATGTAGTCAAAATATTTAAGAGGTCAAGGGAGAGACATTTTTTTTTCCTAAAAACTAATGCATAAGTGGATTGATTGAGCTTCTTGTTTATAGAAGAAAATAAGTTATTGTGAGATTTTTTAAAGATGCTTCTTGTTTGTTTAAATTATTTGAAATGGTTTTTTTTTATAAGTTGTCTGCTTGATTGCAAGTCGTAAAAATATATATATTTTTAAAAAGTTATTTGTGAGCTATTTGCATGTTGCTTTCAAAAGTATTTATTTGTTCGTAAGCTTTATCAAATGGCGATAAAAATATTTAAATGGACTCATATTCATAGCATCTTCTTTACTTTTTTCTTAACGTTTGCTTTTAAATTTTATAATCTATCAATATATATATATATATCAATATATATATATAATTTACTGAGACACTAGATATATATGAGAACTTCATTATTAGGACAACATTATAGAGAATTGATTAAATTAAGAAAAATAATTGTTAACATCATAAAAGGAATAGAACAATATAGAGAAGATATTTTGCAAATACTTAATAATTTACGAAAACTAGAAAGTTCAGGATCCACACAATACCCTTTAGGAGAAGCCTTAGCAGAAGATATAAGTAATTTCAAGTTAGAAATTTTATTAGAATTAAATCAAAATACGCATCAATTAGATCAATTCTATTTTGAGAAAGAAACTTTGGATTATAACTTATCAAGACTACCTTTAGGATAAAACTATTTTATGTGCAATTTAGCTTATATTAAAGAATTCAAGCAACTCTTGGAATTTAGAAAGGAAACATCAGAAAACCTTAAGTACGTAATTAATTTAGAAAAAGAGACTGAACAATTGTTAGGAAAAATTAATAACCACATAAAAGAAAATTGTAAACAAGAAAAGTTGTCTGATTTCA
>JBCEWC010010865.1:0-17248 GCA_038996855.1 Solanum aculeatissimum
GCAGCATCCCCCACGAGGGATGTCAGTACGAAATAATGTACTGAATATGTAAGGCAATAGCACATGCAAAATGAAAAATCAAGTGAAGTCAAGTAGCAATAGATAAATGAATAGATCATAATAAAAGACCACCTTGTTATACTTGGGGAACCGTGTATAAATGGCCTGCTGATCAGTGGTAAAAGAGCATCACACATTCTAGGCATTTTAACCCCAGAGATGTTGTCTTCTTAGCTATATAAATTGGGACCGACCCATGCTAGGCTTTCGCCCCTAGGCTGCCACCATCATAAACCAAGTGAGATCGACCCATGCTAGGCTCTTGCCCCTGGGCTGCCACCCACGCTGTAAATGGTTTTCAAATTATTCTTGAATATTTTGAATTATTACTTTGGTGGTCATGACGTTGTTGAGCTTTGGGACCATGTACTAGTAACTTAAGACATGCCAATAGCCTCTTGAGGCAGTATGATAATATAAGGAACAAGTGTGACATTGACATGCCAAAAAGGAGCTTAAATGACACAATTAGCTTCACAAATGTATGTAAACTCATCATGTTGGTGTTTTGAAAAGTAAACTACAGATTTACTAATAAACAACACGTCCACTAGTACTTGGGAAGTTCACCTGTTGACAGTGACACAAGTATTGGATTTCATGCCAAAGAATATGGAATGGGATAGCGTTACATACCTTGTTTCTGGATCCACACACTACCGCATTTCAGCCTCCCTTTATGGCATTGCTTCTACAATATAAGTCATGATTAAGCTAACGTTAGTAAACTACATTGCAGGCCTCGTAAAATATTAGCTAAACATTTTACGGACAGTAAGTCCACCGGACCCTTACACCAATGGGGAACTACCATCATCTCCTTTTCTACATCAACGTAACACCCCACACCCTTTGCCAAAATTACCCCAAGTTTCCCCTATCAATAATACACATAAAATGGCCATTAAACAGTCCCAACATATCCTTCATAGGTTTTGGAATTTTTTTTGGATAAAATAACTAATCCCTTCCAGCTTCATTATCACTCTCGTGAACAATATTTTTGAGGTCCCTTACTGCCTCCCCACAACAAGTGTATGCAGCTTCTAACTAGCCTCAACATTATTTAGTACAATTCAAAAATATTGCCAGCACTTCCGACCACCTTGCTCGAGTTCTTAACAATGAATGTGTACATAATTCTCTATTCAAACCTACACATACATAGAGGGACGATCTTGGGCAGTATCTCACCTTAATTTCAGAAGGTTTTCTCTCTTCACCTGCACTCCTTCAAGAGCGTAAACTTTTTTTTCCACTTGAACCATACAAGAAGAGAAAACCCTCTTAGAAAAAAAAAAGTTGTAAAGTCAACTTGGGGAAAGGTATACCCTCATATTCTAAACATAAGCATCATGCAAGAGTAATATTTTATATAAGAACCAACCTAGACTCATAAGATGTCTTCTTACCATGGCTGGAAAGGAGGAGTATTTCTCCAAGAACACTAGGAGTATTTTTAGGTGGCTGCTATAAGCTTTGAGAAAAAGGGAGAGTGCTGGGTGAAATCTGATTTTTCATTGTAAATAATAAAGAGGAAATGACACGACCCAGATAAGGGCCTAGATGTGACATGGCGAAGGAGAACCCAAAAGTTCTAGATCAAGCCATCATAGCATCATCACACACATCATCGGTTCAGAAGCGCGAAAGCTAAACACATAACACATAAGCTCTAAGGGAATCGGGGCTTTCGACTCAAGCTTTGGGGATGTTGTCGGGAATGGGATAGGCATGGATTCACATAACACATAGAAATTATCTCTAAGGGGACAGGTAAGTGGGATTCAAGCTATGGGGGCACACCGAAATTATGCGACTTTCCACATAAGCACATAGTCAATCACAACTCCTAACATTCAAGTCATAAGCATAATCAATAACGATACTCATAATCAAGGCTAATAAGCATAACTTTCATAAGCATAAAATTCAATATAACAAGTCAACATACAAGAGTTTAGATTTGTCCAACAAGCCTCTACGTAGATAAAGCAGGGCCTCGACATAGATTGAGGCTCACCCTCAATACATAAGTAAAGTAAATGACGTAATAGAACTAGGTAGATAAAAGTTGGCTATTGCCCTTGAACAAAAGGGCTCACCACTAGCAACGTCTTCAACAATGATCAAGCGTCGTTCGGTAGAATGTGAAAGTCATCTCTGGTCCCTACATGGTTAGAATATGTAGACAAAGAATATGAGTTAGCATATAATATGTACTAAGTATGCAGGCATGCAATACATATGACAATATAGTATGACCGAGCAACATGACAAGGGGACGAGTGGTACAAATGGAATGCACGTAGCTAAAGAGTAATATAACAATATGCTATGCCATGATGCATGAGATGCAATCCTATGATCATAATTTAATGGGGATGTAATCTCAATTGATAACAGAGGAGACCTGAGCGAGCTACTACATGGATCCGGACTACTTGCCAAGTAGTACCCTAGTCACTCTTAAACATGGGGAAACATACAAGTCATCCCATATAGGGAGAAATCCCATGTTGGTACATGGTTTGACGGAAAGAAGTATGGACCCTATGGAGATAGCCCACCCCGACTCCAATCCCTCGGTACTATGTCTCATCCCACGGGAATACACATATATACACGCAACTTCAAATCGGAAGACTTACATTCTTTTCAAATCATGCATCATTAGTCAAAACCAAAACCATTGATCAACCCATGCTTATTCTTAGGCCGAAGGCCATCAAGAGTTTCCAAAAACTTTTCATAATCATTCCATGTCAATGCAAATAGAGTAGCCCATCTACATAGCTTATCATATCAAGCATTCAAACATGTCAAAGTGGTGCAAGCACCCAAGATACTCAAAGAGCCATAACAGAGAGACTATGTGATCACAAGCCTTAACATATAATATCATAACAAGAGTTTCATCAAGAGTTTCATCATAACAATCTTCAATGTATATTCCATGAATGAGGAACAAGAACATGGGTAATGGAATTCAAACTTAAATCCACAATTTAAAAGGTAATTCAACACAAATCATGAGAAATTTCATATTTAAAGCATAATGCAAGTTACTTATGCATAATTAAATCAAAAGGGGACATGAACATTGATCCTTCAAGAGTTTCCATGAACATTCATAAAATTCAAACTCAAATCATGATTCAATCACCTAAAAGCTACAGCACATAAGCCCAATCAAGTAAATACTTCAAAATTTAAAGAACCCATAACTTAAAGAATCTTTAAATCAAAAATCAAGAGAGTAGGGTTCTTGGGTCTTCAAGGATGAAAGGAAATCCTTGAATCAAAACCCACATACCTTACAATTACCAAAGGAATTGAAGAATCAAGTAAACAGGATTGTCTTCCCCAAATTTCTTCAAGCTTTCAACAATAGAGGTCAAGAGGATTTAGAATTTTTCAAAGAGTAATGAGGAGCCTTAGAATAGATGAAAAGGAGTTAGGGTTAGGTTAAGGGGGTTTAGGGGACCTTAGAAAGTCAAATAGAGGCATAGGAATTAATTAAATTATGAATTAACCATTAATGAAATGGACTAAGTAACTGAAAAATAGTGTCACACGGTGAAGCTACAGGTGTCGTTTACAGGTACACGGTCCGTGTACTGGACCGTGAGACCTTCCTTGGTTTTGTCTTTGGCTTGAACTCTCGGGGGCTTTTTGGAACACTTCACGGAGGAGGATTCACGGGTCGTGTGGCTTCACACGGACCATGTACTGGTTCGTGGAACCACACTTGGCCTAGAAACCAACCCCACATCTTGACCAGCTCTCTTCCCCACATGACGGACCACCAAATGGACCGTTTGGAGTCTCACGGATTGTGGGGTGGTTCGTGGGACTTCACTTAGTCCATGGGGTGGTTCCTGACCACCCTAAACTCACTGGACCCCCACACGGACCATGGATCCTCACACGGTCAGTGGTCCTAGCCTTGGGCCATTTTCAGGGCCTATTCCCATCGTCATCTGAATTATGGGCAGTCTCACTGTTTTGGCCATAACTTTCTCATACGAATTCTGAATTGAGTGAAACCAGTATGTTGACAAGATAACGCAAAGAGCTTCAATTTGATATATATTAGCCCACACGGTTCAACCCGCATCAAAAGTTATGCTCCCTCAAAGTACACTATCCAAATGGCCTCTCTAGGCCACCAAAAGGTTCGCTTTACATTCGGCCACTTAAACTCAACCCATGTCTACAAATATTCAGCCATGACCAGTATAACATCATATAAGACCAACCATAAGGAGTTTTCAAAAAAATTTGGGTCATTACAAGCAAGTGCACCACTTCCAAATAGTAGTATATATAGCATAAAAGTAGCACAGAATCAAGCCCAATCAGAAATAAGTATATCACAATTTAGTCAACCGCTATGATTCAATGTACACACTAACAGTAGCATCAGGCTACATACACATACATACTAGAGTCAAGACAAGTATACATACCTGTCATATAGCATCAGGCCATATCTAACCTTTACTAAGCCTTCCCGTAGTTTAACAGTGCCAAACCTCAGCTAAGAAAATAGTTACAACTCAAATAGTATTCAATACAGTAAATAGTGTCTCACACCATTATATATAACACATACTCAATAAATCTTGTCCATATACAACATATCCATAGATTTTCAACTCAGTCTAAGGGTTAAAGAAGTCTAGCCTACCTAGAAGGCGATTTCTCGTGCTCTGGAATAGTCCACTCGAGCTTTTTCCTCCTGATCACCTCTAGATGCTACTCAGCTGTCAAAATATGAATTACAAGATCAATATGGTTGATTTGACGTAAAATCTCAAGAAAAGGGGTAAATTATGTTAGTTATGACTAAAGTGGGGAAAAATGGAGCCCATACCCAAAATACAAAACCAACCCCATAAAATGATCTTTAGGTCACCCTAAGTCTATATCCAAAATTGAGCTCAAAACAAGTCCCAAACCAAGGAGAAATGGTCCAAAAATGAGGCCATATCTTTTATCAGGAATTCATTTATATGCATAGCTTCTCAGCCAAAATCCACAAAAATATAGCCAAATTATCATGATCCAACATACCACAATATTCCTTTCAGAAAATAGAATAACTTCGACATAAATTTCACTTAATTCTGCTAAGAAATAAATGAGATATCACCATATAAAGTTTTTGATAATTCATGACATATAATAAGCTAAAAATAGTAATTTTACCTCAAAATTAGTGCCAAAACGGAAACCCAACACTCCCACGATCTTCTTTGTGAAAATCCATATAAAATATCCTTTTGAATCACCAAATATGGAGCTATATAACTAATTTTACGATTGTTAGAATGTTCTATTTCAAACAACCTCACGACCAGCCCTTTTTATAGTTGGTCGCACTACCCAATGCCACTGCCCTGCACAAATACGAGCCTTGGTGTCGCGAAAGTGCACCTATGCATAACATGCATCCACGAACGTAGGCATTGGCCACGTGAACGTGGAGCTTTGAATCTCATTGCCTTCCACAAACACTCTTAACCCCTCTACGAACACAGAGGGTTATTTGTCTGCAGTTACACCAGTTAAGTTAAAAACTTTGTCAGGACATTCCTGGCCTATTTGATATTCATTTTATAGAAATCAATAGTGTAACCACAAGGATTTCAACATTCTAAATTCAACGGTGCGGTTGAAATTCCCGACAAAGCCTCCTACAGAAAAATGAGGGTCATACTTCATTCCGGCTAATTTTAGCTAAAAGAACTATGGGGGTCGAAATGCACCAAAAAGTCTCTAACATCCAACGAAAGGTCGTTCTAGGCTATATTCAACATTCCAGAGCTGACCATGCCATCAAAATTCTATTTAGATCATGTTTACCTAGGTTTATAAAAACTCACTTTTTAACTTATTGTTGAACTAATTTTGCAACTTCTGTCTTAAACTTATACCGGGACCCCCAAATCTCAGGCCAACCATGCTCCTAGCTTAATTTGGTCATTCCAAAATTGCATTCTGAGTTCGTTTACTAGGACTTAATAGTAAACTCATTTCCCATTATAACTTTTTGTTTAACTCTAAAATATATATAAATCACAAACAACTCACCCAATAATTGTACCAATGGTCCCAACAATTCAAAACAATCTGAGATTGCTATGCACATGCTCAAATCAGTAAAATAGTTACAGACACACATAAATGACCTGGAGGGTCATTACAGAAACGGCTCTAGCTATTTGATAATAAGATTGAGTACTTGATATTGAGCAAGTGAAGTATGTGTGCATCTTTTATGCATTCATGATTATGAAAGTAGTACTTGTGTTGTGATTATATATATGTGCTTGATATCCCATTGATGATGAAAACCTAAAGGAAAATAGTTTCGACCAGTGATAATGAAAAAGAAATATTGATATATGACACTGACATTGTTGTTGGTTGAGTTTGTTGAGAGAGATATTGATATATGGGGCTGAGGTTTCTAAAGATTATGGTATTTTCTTAGGTCATTTTAGGCATGTAATTGTTATTCTGACGTCATTGCTGACTTGATTATTATGTCGAGGTCATTTTGAGTGGACACATGGTCCATGTGTGGCTCTTATAGATTTCGACCTGATTACATCAGCGAATGTGTATCGTAGGACAAACATGCATCATATTTACTTGATATTGCACCGCGTTGTTTACATTTTATAAACTCATTCCATTTCATATTATTCCTTACTTGAAGTTGATATACATTCTAAATGTGATATATTGAATAATTTGAACCCTGTATATTATTGATATTAAAACATTGAAAGGTTGTGATATATGTGAAATAACTTGAGCCTTGTACATCATGAAGTTTGGATTAAGGTACTGTGACATGACATGATAATAGATTATATTATCTATATTGTATATTTTTTGTCTTTCCTGCGTGTAGGTTTTGTAGTCTGGAGGTATGTGATTTGGGTGGAAAGAGTGATTAGTTCTTTATGCTCTACTTACGATTAGGTCTGTTTGTTTGGCACCTTGGTACTCACCCTTATTTTTCTACATGTGTGTGTAGGTAAAGATCCTGGATCTTTCTAACATTCCTCTTCTTCTCCTTCTTTGGGATCAAACTATGGGCAGTTGAGAGGTAGTTTCTTATTGCTCCAGCATACTCCCAAGACTGTCAGATATAACTATTAGTTTTGTTCAATTTGAGAGACAAATACTATTGATACTTGTATCCTTGCTTTCTTATTCTAATGTAATAGAGAATTGTATCTTGTGACAACCAGTTCTTGGATGGTTTCTAGTATGGTTTAGTCAGACTTATGCTTCATAGCCTTATTTATATTAGTGTCTTAATGATTTAGCTTCTGCATTATCTTATATTATGTTATTATAATTTGTTTAGATCGACTTGTCTCGGCTAGATAAACACAAGTGCTATCACCCCTAAAATTTAGTCGTGATAATTTAGAATATGTGACCCAAGTTCATAGCTCTCACATGCATACAAGACCAATCAAATAGTCTTACAGATTGGCATGGAAACGTCTGTTGGTTATCTTTGAGAGGTTATGGAGACTCTTAGGAAATTCCTCTTTTACTTCTTTCAATTTAGTCGTGTGTGGAATCTCGAGTTGGTGCTAAGTGTAGTGTGTTCTTTTGACAGATGGATAGGACTAGAGCATCAACCTCTAATAGGGGAGAGGTAGCCCTTGAGACTATTATAGATGCCCCAATTAGAGGTAGGGTTATAGAGAGAGTCAGAGGTCGAGAGAAGGGTTGGGGCTGAGGAAAGGTCGGTGTTGAGAAACAACACCACCAAAGACTATATGAGGGGTATCTCCCCCGAGCCTGAGTATGAAGCTACACCACTATTACAGGATACTTTGTTTGAGAGTTTTGGATATACTCTAACGTATGACATAAATAGGTAGTACAATAGGTACCCCATAAGGTTCATAGACCTAGGAAAATGGACAGTCTCTTATTTAGGGTCCCACTATTCATGCTCAGGTGGGCTATCCACCACTAGTTCCTATATTGATATAGATTGCTCCTGAGCTAGTACTTGTAGCTAATGATTAGTTGAGCTATGAGTTGTTCCAAAATATGAAACCACCCTTGTTTTAGGGTGGTAAAATCAAGGATGCTTATGCGTTGTTGACCTTGTGCTACAAAATGGTGGAGATTGTTGTCCTAGTTGACCCTCGGAGTGTTAGATTTGTTGTTGTTCAACTCAAAGGCACCGCTAGAGAGTCATATAGGCCTTACATAAGGTCTATACCTGTTGGAACCCCTCCAACTGTGTGAAATGTTTTCTCAGGCATTTTAGGATTGATTCATTCCTTGGAGCATTCAGGAGGGACGGATGAGGTTTGAGAGTTTAATTCAGGGCAGTATGACTATTGCAGAGTATGAGGTCCAATTTTGTCAGTTATCACACCATGTCATATCCTTGATTTCTACTGAGGTGGAGAGTGTCTACTTGTTTGTGAGAGGCTTGATTTTCTCAATAGAATCCTATTTATTCAGGTCAGCCTGTGAAGGTGCCTTATTCCAGACTATTATTAGTACTGCCAAGGAGGTAGAGTTGATAGTTTGAGAGGAGTTTAAGGGTCCCAAGAGGGCCCAATATTTGGTTCATTATTCTAGAACTTCTTTAGGAGGTAGAGGATTCCATCGAGGTGGTAATACATCACAGCATTAGGATTTGGTACATGTTTTTTTTGTTATCTATAGAAGGTGGTTCTAATTCATTCGATGTCAGAGATCTATAGATCAAGGTGGCTACTGCATTTCTTTTAGTTCTTCACATCATCAGCTTACTCCAAGGTCTTGTTTTAATTATGGAAATCCTATCCACATGCTTAGACACTGCCCTTTTCATACCTATTGGCCACACCATACCTATTCAGCGACACCAGTTAGAGATTTAGCACCTCCAGCTAGAGATCCAGCACCACTTTTCAGAGGACATGGTAGAGCTCAATCAGGTAGAGGTGGTCGTGATCCTGGTAGAGATATAGGTAATGCAGTCACTCATCTAGGTAGTAGAAGCATGGTTCAGTCAGGTGGAGGTCGTTGTACTTATTGTTATGCTTTTCTAGGTAGACCCAAGGCAGAGACCTCAGATGTAGTTATTATAGGTATTATTCCAATTTTCCATCGACCTGCCTTAGTGTTGTTTGATTCTAGTTCTACTTATTTATATATGTCCATATACTTCTCTATTGGATTTGAATTATTATGTGATCGTATGCTTGTACCTATGCATGTTTCTACCCCATTAGGTGAGCCTTTGGTGGTAGAATGGGTGTACCAATCCTGTCTTATTTCTTTGGAGGGCCATGAAACTTGGATGGATATGATTATTCTTGATATGGTTGATTTTGATGTTATTTTAGGTATAGATTGGTTATCTCGGTGTCATTCCATTCATGATTGTTCTACCAAGATGATTTCTTTGGTTATGCCTAGTGAACTAAGACTTAAGTGGAAGGGTTCTTATGGGCCTTACCCTAGAAGGTTATTTCTTATATTAGGGCTCAAATATTGATTGACAGAGGTTATTTATCCTACTTGGACTTTATTTATGATACCAGTGCCAATTTTCCTTTTATAGAATCTATCCCTATTGTTCATAAGTTTGTGAATGTGTTCCCTACTGATCTTCTAAGAGACCCTCCTGATAGGGACATTGATTTTGATATTGATGTTGAACCAGGAACTAAGCCCATTACTATTACTCTCTATCTTATGGCTCTTGCTAAATTAAAAGAATTAAAGGATCAGCTTCAGGATTTGTTGAGTAAGGGATTGATTTGGCCTAATGTGTCACCATGGAATACTCTAGTACTATTTATAAAGAAGGATGGGTCGATGATAATGTGTATTGACTATAGACAGTTGAACAAGGTGACTTTCAAGAACAATTACCCTCTTCCTAGGATTGATGATCTGTTTGACTAGCTTCAGGGTGCAACGGTGTTCTCTGAGATAGATTTTAGACCCATATATCATCATCTGCGGATCATACCATCCAATATTCCCAAGATAGCCTTCTAGATGGGGTATGGTGATTATGAGTTCCTTGTCATGTCTTTTTGGTTGACTAATGCACCTATCGGATTTATAGAGAGCTTATAAATGGAGTATTCTGACTATATTTGGACTCCTTTCTGATTGTATTTATCGATAATATATTGGTCTATTCCAAGACTGAGGTTGATCATGTAAGACACTTGAGGATTGTGCTTTAGAGGCTTAGAGAGGAGAAATTATATTCTAAGTTCTTCAAGTGTGAGTTTTGGCTTAACTTAGTAGCATTTCTAGGGCATGTGGTGTCTAAGGAGGACATCAAGGTTGATCCAACAAAGATTAAGGTAGTTAGAGGATGGAATAGACCTACTTTAGCCATCGAGATCTGTAGCTTTGTGGGTTTGGCTAGTTAATATCGGTGCTTTGTGCAGGGCCTTTCTACTATAGCAGCTCCATTGACTAGGCTTACTCAAAATAACATAGCCTTTATTTGGTCAAAGGAGTTTGAGGAAAGCTTCCAAAAGGTCAAGGACTTGTTGACTACTGCCACTTTCTTGACCTTGCCTGAGGAGGATATTGACTTCTTTATATGTTATGACACATCAGGTGTTGGTTTGAGTGGCGTGTTGATACAGAAGGGGAAAGTAATTGCCTATGACTCAAGGAAATTGAAGACCCATGAGAGTAACTATCCTATCAATGATTTAGAGTTAGCGGTGGTTGTATTTGTCTTAAAGCTATGGCGACACTATCTAGATGGGGTTCATTGTGAGATCTTAACTGATCATCCCAGTTTATAGTATATCTTCAGTCAGAAGGATCTGAATCTGAGACAAAAAAGATGGATTGAGCTTCTGAAATACTATGATTTGATTATTTTATGTTATCCAAGAAAGGCCAATGTAGTGATCAATGCTTTGAGTGGGAAGACTTCCAGCAGGGGCAGCCTTGAAGCTATCCAGGTAAAGGAGCGACCCTTAGCTAAAGACGTTCAAAGGTTCGCAAACGAGCTAGTGAGGCTTTAGTTTTTTTATATGGATGGTGTGCTAACTTTCTTAGAGGTTCGATCATCTTTAATTGATCTAATATGTGAGCATTAGTTTAAGAAAGAGAGATTATGTCTCATTCAAAACAAAGTGACTAGAGATGGAGGACGTACTTGATGTCGATGGGGTTTTGAATATTGGGAGCCAAGTTTATGTGCCTAAGGTAGGTGACTTGATCATTTTTATACTTGAGGAGGCTCATTTCTCTAGATATTCCATTCACCCTAGAGCAATGAAGATGTACCATGAAGTGGGATATAGTTGATTTTGTGTCCAAATATTTGACCTGCCAATAGGTCAAGTGTGAGAATTAGAGGTAAGGAGGTAATTCTAAAGGATGATCATTCCTACTTGGAAATAGGAGTGGACCACGATGGATTTTTTAGTTGCGTTACCTACTATTGTGGGCAAGTATGGCTCTATCTAGGTTATTCTGGACCGTTTGACCAAGTTTGGACACTTGATTTAGGTCAAAGTCAAGTTCACGACAAAGAGATTGGCTCAATTATATACCATTCAGATCATAAGGCTTCATGGTCTACCAACTTCCATAGTGTTAGACCAAGGTTCTTTATTCATTTCCCACTTTTGAAAGGCCCTGCAACATAGTTTGGGCACCCGATTAGACCTGAGTACAATATTTCATCCTCAGACAGACGGGCAGTCTATGAGGACTATTCAGGTTTTAAAGGATATGCATCATGCATATATACTTTGGTGCTAGATGGGATGAAGATTTACTTTTGGCAGAGTTTTCTTACAATAATAATTATCATTCCAGCATCCAGTTGGCTCCTTTAGAGGTCTTGTATGGTCAGTGATGTAGGTCACCCATAGGTTGGTTTGATTCTATTGTGGTGGATTGCCTTGACACAGACTTTCTTAGAGATGGCATAAAGTAAGTTTGATTGATTTAGAGTGAGCAGGTTTGATTGATTTAGAGTTAGTTATTGATAGCCTAGAGTTTCTAGAAGAGTTATGCCGATAGGCGTATTTGACCCTTAGAGTTCATAAAGGGTGACCAGGTTTCACTGAAAATCTCACCCATGAAAGGTGTTATGAGGTTTGAAAAGAAAGACAAGCTTAGTCCTAGATTTATTAGTCCTAATGAGATTCTTGAGATAGTGGGTGAGGTGTTCTACAAACTTTCCTTGCCGCCTAGTTTGAATTATATACATCCAGTGTTCCATGTGTGTTTGTTGCAGCTATATATCCCTGATAAGTCGTATGTGATATCTAGTTATTCGATCAAGTTAGGTACGGACTTGACTTATGAAGAGAAACCAGTAGCTATTCTAGATAGGTAGGTCTAAAAGCTAATGACCAAAGAGATTGCTTTGATAAAGGTTCAATGGTGACATCGACTCAAAGGAGAGGATACTTGGGAGATGGAGTATGACATGCGGTCCCGTTACCCTCATCTTTTCGAGTCTTCAGGTGTGTTCCTTACTTCATATTCTAGGACGAACATGGATTTTAGTGATGGGTGATGTAATGACCCCGAAGGTCATTTTTTACTTTTTGACAAAATTACTATTTTGCCTCTCCCGTTAGAGATCTTGAGTCATGTTTAATTGATTATAAAATTTAGTTTTTGAAACATTTGTGAAAAGTTGAGATTTTTGCTAAAGATTGGATTTTTAAGGTTTGAATTGTCTGAAATTTTGAGTCATTTAGAGATTCGAGTATCCGAACAGAATTTCGTCGACTCCATTAGTTTTGAAATATGAATCTTGATCTAAAAGAGTTGTTAGAATCAAATTTGGTGTTGTTATGTGGATCTAAGGTCTAAAGTTAGAAATTAAGCTAAAGTTTTAGTTTTGTTTGACTCTGGACAATGTTTTGAGTTTTGATGCTCAGATTGATTTTTTGACTGTTCCAATCATCTCGGGAAGTGATTTTAGTATTATAAGCAGCTTTACTATAATATTTGAGTGCTCCAATGTCATTTTGATGTTTCAAGTGGCCTAAGATAGAATTAAGGTTCCTAATCGGGTTCTGGGTGTTGTGTGGATCTTAGGTCCGAAGTTATAAATTGAGTTAAAGTTTGAGTTTGATTTGACTTTGGTCAACATTTTGTGTTTAGGTGCTTGGATCAGTTTTCTGATTGTTCCAATGGTCTCAGGAGGTGATTTTAGCACTATAACTTTGCTATAATTTTTTAGCGTCCCAATGTTGTTTTGATGTTTCAAGTGGCCTAAGTTAGAAAAAAGGTGCCTAATCGGGTTCTGGGTCAAGGAGGTCTCGGTTTTGATTTTTGACAATTCCATTGAATCCGAAATATTGAATTTAGTAGGGTTGCATATATGATTTATGTGTATGGAGTTTCGAACAAATTTTGAGGGTTGTTTTCAAGTCTTGAATTGTTGATAAAGGGTTTTGTTGTGTTCTGGTGCAACCATTGCAATAGCAAAGGCCCTGGTCGCTTTTATGACCTCACTATAGCAAGTGAGCCTTTGGTATAGCAAAGTCGCTATTGCAACTGTCCGATCACAATAGTGAAGGCTTGATAATTTTTTGGGTCTCACTTTAGCAACATCAAAGGGGGTTTTCAGACCCTTGCACTGTCATTTTGTACATTTCCTCCATTTTCAACCTTTAGGAGCTCGGCTAGGATAACTTGTGATTGATTTTTCAAAAGGCTTAAGATTGAAAAAGGTATTTTGCACTTTCCTTATCATTACCCCTTGATTTTAACATCAAATTTTGAAGATTTAATTGAGGAAATTGGAGATTTTCATGAGCTTTGAGATTTTTACGAAATTGATGATAATTGTCTCATTTCAACTCTATTTTTGAATTGGTTTTTGTTGGTGGTTTCCTAATCACGGGAGGAATATTTTTATCTAAAATATTCTAGATTTTTTCATGGATTCTCGGTATTGAATTTTTGGATGATTTTATTATTTTATTAAGTTCAGATTGTGATTGTGAATTCATTTGTAAGTAGATTTTGGTGATTCAAATTCAATTAGAAAGGGGAAGGCATTATCATTGGAGTGATTATTGGCTAAATTAAGGCAAATGGACTCTAACCTTTATTGATTTTATTGAACTTAGTATAACCATTCAATGTAAAACTTGGGGGTTAGTGAACTTTTCTAGTGGATATGATTTGGGTATGGAAAAGTGAAAATGATGACATGCATGGATTGAATTATGAGATAATGTCTATTGTTGTTGACTTAGACTTGTGAGATGATATTGTGAAATGGGCTTGTGATGTCATTATTGACAATGTGAAAGTGTTCATGATATTCTAATTGTTGAACTTTGAATTATGTAACATAGAATTGTCTATTGAATCTCTTTATGTGAAATGTTGAGCTAAATGCTTATGTTGAGATATCGTTGAAAATTGCAAAACTAAATATTTATGAAATAAGGACTCAAATGATGAATTGTCCTAAGTTATGATGACTAAAGATAATTGAAAGAGTTGGAACTATATTATATTGTGATTATTACGTAATATGCTAATGATTACTCAAGTATTGAAAGACAATGAAAATGATTGGTGAATTATGAATAAATGATGTCATATGGACATCTTGCCAATTTCTATAATTGTGAAAGTGATTATTTTACCTCGATGACATGAATTGCTTGATGTTCTATTTGTGATGAAAAATCAATGAAAAATGGTTCTGGCTATTTGATAATGAGATTAAGTACTTGATATTGAGCAAGTAAACTATGTGGACATCTTGTATGCATTCATGATTATGAAAGTGATACTTATATTATGATATATATATATATATATGTGTGTGTGTGTGTGTGTGTGTGTGTGTGTGTATGTGTATGCGCGCGCTTGATGTCTCATTAATGATGAAAAGTCAAAGGAAAATATTTTTGGCTAGTGATAATGAAAAAGAAATATTGATATATGAGATCAAGGTTGCTGGAAGTCGAGGTTGTTGAGAGAGATATTGATATATGGAATCGATGTTTCTACCAGTCATGATATTTCTTTAGGTCCTTTTTGGCATATGATTGTTATGTCAAGGTCATTACCAGCTTGATTTTATGTCGAGGTCATTTTCAACGAATACATGGTCCATGTGTGGCCCCTATGGGTTCCGATCATATTACATCAATGAATGTGTATCATAAGACAGACATGTATCATGGTTACTTGACATTACACCGCATTGTTTATATTTTATAGTATTCATTCCATTTCATATCATTCCTTAGTTGAAGTTGATATACGTTTTAAATATGATGTATTGAATTATTTAAACCTTGTATATTGTTGATATTGAAACATTGAAAGGTTGTGGTATATGTGAAATAACTTGAGCTTTGTACATCACGAAGTTTGGACTATTGGGGCACTATGACATGAGATGGTAATTGATTATATTGTCTATATTATATATTGTTAGCCTTTCCTGCATCCAGGTTTTGTTATCTAAAGGTATGTGGTTTGGATGGAAGGAGTGCTTAGTTCTTTATTCTCTACCTATGATTAGGTCTGCTTGTTTTGGTACCTTAGTACTCACCTTTATTTTTCTACACGTGTATGTGGGTAGAGAGCCCAGATCTTGCTGAAGTTCCCCTTCTTCTCTTTCTTCAAGACTGAGTTATTGACCGCTGAGAGGTAGTTGTTTGTTGCTACAGTATACTCTCAAGACAGTTGGATATTACTATTAATTTTGTTCTATTTGAGAGACAAATACTATTGAGACTTGTATCTTTCCTCTCTTATTCTAATGTAATAGAGGATGGTACCTTATGACAACCAGTTCTAGGATGGTTTCTAACATGGTTTAGCCAGACTTATGCTTTACAACCTTATTTATATTTGTGCCTTGTTGATTCAGCTTCCTCATTATCTTGTATTACATTATTGTGATTTGTTTAGGCTGACTTGTCTCGGTAGGATAAATACAAGTGCCATCACCCTCGAAATTGGGTCGTGACATGCCCAAAGTTTAGTTTGATTTTGTTGTGATGGATAACCCATACACGGAATTGCTTAGAGATACTATGGAGAAAGCTCGCCTAATTTAGAGTCGATTGTTGACAAATTACAGTTGTCAGAAGAGTTATACTGGAAAATGTGCTACACCCATGGAGGTCGTGGAGCGTGACCTAGTTTTGTTGAGGATCTGATCCATGAAGGGTGTCATGAGTTTCGGGAAGAAGAGAAAGCTCAGGCCTAGATTTATTGGCCCTTTTGAGATCTAAAGAGAATGGGTGAGGTGGCCTACAGACTCCCCTTGCCACCTAGTTTATCTTTTGTGCATCCGGTGTTTCATGTCTTTATATTATGGTGATATATTTCAGATGAGTCTCATGTGTTTTCTATTGATTCGATAAAGTTGGGTCCATATTTGACTTATTAGGAGAAGTCAGTGGTTATTCTAGACAGATAGTGTCACGCCCCAAAAGACGAGGAGGCATGACTGGCACTCGATACCACCATTGGCCAGCCACTGAACATGGTAGTTACTTAAACTAGGGGCCAAAACATCGGGCAGTATAACGTCTGAAAAACTAATTCTGGACCATTTATGTCATGACCTAGTCATCAATGAACCAAGCACATTAGGATAGGTGAACCAAAATGATAAAGTACTGACTAGCTGAAAAGGCTACAACAATAAAGGTAATGTCACATACTAATAATACATACCAATCCTATGACTTGAGACTGAAAGGTACAAGAAAAAATACCCAAAAATAATATGTCCACAATAGCCTCTAAGAGAATCACTACATTGTCGGGACAGGGCCCTGACTATACACAATTGTACAACAAAAAGTAAGCATCATGTGGAAGCTCCAGGAAAAGGTGGAGCTTACCAACTCACAGATGAATTGGGCTCCAAGTGGAGGGGTCAATCAGAATCACTATCTGAACCTACACGCACAAAATAAAATGCAGCTTCCCCAGGCAATAGGATGTCAGTACGAATGAACATGTACTGGTATGTAAGGCAGAAAGTGAAATCATAGATAACTATAGTAAAAAGAGTAATAGAAATACCACCTATAACCAAGACTCAAGTAACCTTCCTGGCCAACATTCATCCTCCTAGTGATCAAATATGCATGGTATGCTCGAGTAATCGCATGTCGTGAATACATATATATAGATGCAAATGTAT